>AWOL01S0010919.1:37102-49458 GCA_000715115.1 Nicotiana otophora | reverse complement strand
TGAGATATAGACGTTAGAGTGATTTTAGGATTTAATTATTATCATTTGCCTAAAAATGTACATAATTGGTAATTTTGTATATATTATGTAATTAGATTAAAACTTGAGTAGGGGGGTAATAAAGTTCGAAATAGTATATAGGAATGTAAAAATTCCATGTTGAATTGGACTGCACAATTTCCCACAAATTGAGCTTAATAAGAGCCCGTTTGGACATAAGAAATTTTTCACTTTTTTTCGAAATCAGCGTTTGGTCATAAATTTTCCAATTTTCACTTGAAGATGCATTTTGGAATTTTTCGAAAATTTGAAAAACTGCAAAAAACTGATTTTCAAAATTTTCACTCAGATCACTCACAAAACTTCAAAAATAACCCAAAATTATATTCATATTCAAACACAATTATAATTTTCAAATATCATTTTCACTTGAATTATTTTGTTTACTTTTTTGGGAATTTTACCATTCTTATGTCCAAACGCTAAGTAAGAGAATTTTTTAAATAGAAAGAAATTCTCCATATTAAGCAAAAAAGGACCACGTGGTTATTCTAAGGAGACGTCGTTACCAAGTTTCAGTAGGGGTAAAGAGAGAGAGAGAACAGGCTTAATCATTGCCCAGCATTATGCCTTTTTACTTCTTCTTTCCTTTATCTAAAATTCTAAATCAGTACCACGTGATTAGTGCAGCAACAAAATAAATTTAACTCCTGTCTCTCTCACTACATTCTTACATTAATTTGCATTCCACATAGTATTAATTTGGAGGCTATTGTGCGTAAAACCGAGGCTAATGAGCATTCCGACTTTTTGGTGAGGCAAACAAAGTAAGGATGTAACTAAAAGGAATCGGAATCAAAGATAGTAACCTCTCGTATCAAGGCTCGAACAAAACACATGTCCTCGGAACCATCGAGACCACGCCCCCGGATCCGGTTCGAGTTCCAAGACTTCAGAATGCATTACCAAACATCCACGCACGATTAATAAAGGGCCGGCTATCACGGCGTGAATCTCGACACGTATCGGCAGCAGATTAATGATTAGCGAAAATGAAGATTTTTACCTTTTTTAGAATTATACTTAGAATAAAATTTCCCTACTATATAAAGGGTAAGTTTATTATTCAATAAACACATTGTAACATCAAGTCAATATAAACTTGTTCTCTGTTTCTAAGGTATTCAAAGGTTATTATTCTTGTTCATAACTTTTCATATATATTTTGGCTACGAATCGAAGATAGATAAATTGTTAAGCCCACAACCGAGCCCGGATTCAATACTATTATTAGTTTGGCTATTTATTCTATCTTTCATTTACTTATCTAACATTATTAATTACGTGTATCGGATTAATCCACATATCTTTAAAATAATATATAAATTCAATTGTTATCTATTTTAAGAGTAAACAAGTTTGTTGGCAAATTTTGGCTCAGTCTTTAAATTTGTACTACCAACATCAGTTATCCAAATTTCAATGCAAATATCTATTAGCCAATTTGCTTGAGACTGAAAGGTAATTGTTGTAAAATTGCTAAAACCAACCTCTCAAAATCATAATTGTGTGAGATAAAACGTCAGTTGTAATACAACACAGATTAATATACTTGGTGATATTAGACACATTATATCGGGCAAAGATCACTTTTAGTTATTTATATTCGATCGTCGAAAAAGTATATAAAATATGTACATTTTTATATATAATGTATGAAAAAAAAATATATATATATATATATATATATTCGACTATTATTTTTAAAACTATTTCATTTTCGACTGAAAATGTTGAATTCAGGCCTTTAAAGTGAAAAAGCTAAAAGCTTCTATTTCATAAAAAGACAAATTAAATTAATTTTCTTTGAGTATGGGGTATCAAAAGTCAAATAATTGAAACAAAGGAAAAAAGTTAAATTCAGCAAGTGTCACAATCATTGCATATGAGGAAGGAGCAGCCATAGAAGGACATAGTAGTAAGCAATCGATTACATGCACAGGACATTCTGTACTTTTGAAAGCATACTTAGCACTAAACTAAACCCAACAATTCTAACTGGACTTTCCCTAATGATGACTTTGGTTCCCTTGTTAAAACACATTTTTTTGTTCTTTGTGCAAAGCAAAAGTGGGCAAATAAAAGGGATGCATTCCACGTTCACGTACGGGGAAAAATTATAATTCAAATTGTGTAGGCAACATATCCTGATACAAGCATAAATTGTACTTCAAATTATGTAGGCAATATATCCTAATACAAATATTAATAGCTGATTTCATAGCTCAAACTGATGACCTATATATCACGTAAAAACAACTTTACTCTTACTCCAATATTCCACTTCTAAACTTTTCCACCAATTTTTATAAAATTTTACTCTATCAGAATATTTAACTTGTGTTAGGTTACTGAACTTATCTTTTAGACTACTTAACTTATCTTCTAGGTTACTAATTTATTTATTATTAAGAATTATTTATAATTTTCTTTTAAGTAACCTGATCAGATAAATATCATTTACGTTTTCAGTGTATAGAAATTAAAATCAATAACATTATCATTAAGATGACTTTGGCTCTATACTGCATCCTCTTCTCCGACTAATTAATTGTTGAGGGGGAGAACATAGACACACATGGACCACCTGTTTATTTAGATGTTTAAACTACTACTATATGAATTTTTTGTTGCAAATCAATCATATTAATTTGTTCGTAATCATGACTCTTCCAATGATCTTACCCTTCACTTCTCCAGCCAAAATTAATTAGAAACATCATATTGTTAGTACGAAAACAGTTTTATGCTCCCTTCATCCGAGCGTGTCTACTGATCCTCGATCAATTGATACAGTTTAGTTACTACTATATTCGGAGTCTGAGTCTGAATTTTAATTTTATGGGTTCTGAATTTTGAAACGATAATTTCTAACGTTAATATTTGGATTGAAAGTTTAATATATTGATACATTTAATGAATTACTTAATGCAAATATACTATTTACGTAAAAACTACTGAATTTGGTATCTATATCTCCGCTTTTACCTCTGCCTCTGGCTCTTTTTTTTGTGGAACACGAGATTTTCTTTCCGGTCACTATGAATAGGTCAAATATCATTTTTAGCTCACGTCATAAACTATTTATATTCGGGGCCGAAAAAATATATAAAATTTGAATATTTTTTGTATATAACATACATAAATGTATATATATATACAAAAAAATTATATTTTTTCGGCTATTATTTTGAGAACAGTCATATAGTGTCATTTTCCCATAAGAATAACATGGCTTTATTATATGGCTCTACCTTGATTCATTACAAAACTCGGACGCAATACTTTAAGACGGACGTGTGTTTTATGTGTAAATGATTTTAGTTTGAACAATCTTTTTCTAGTAACTCAGAACTGGTAAATGTATTATAAAGTACTTCGATATTTAGATATTTAAGCAAAAAGAGTACTCCATCTTTTACTAAAGATCAAATCTGAAACTTGAAATTACACTCGAACCCAAAGGTTTCACACCGGCCATGTCATAAGACATTTTGTTTAATCTAAGTTAATATACCCCCTTCGTTCTACAAAGATTCGCTGGACTCAAAGTATGATGTTTAACCCGTCTAATTTCGAATTCAGAGATTGATTATTACTGTAATTGTTTTTGTTTAAAATACAATAACAACACAGTATAATCTCACAAATGGGGTCTGGGAAGGATAGTGTGTACGCAGTACTTACCCCTACCATGAGGTAGAGAGGTTGTTTCCGATAGTTTCTCAAAGTATGATGTTTAACCCGTCTAATTTCGAATTCAGAGGTTGACTATTACTGTAATTTTTTTTGTTTAAAATACAATAACAACACAGTATAATATTACAAATTGGGTCTGAGAAGGATAGTGTGTACGCAGAACTTACCCCTACCATGGGATAGAGAAATTGTTTCCGATAATCTCTCGGCACAAGAATTTTTTTTTAAATAATTTTTTATATTAAAAAAGTTCACAAATCACAATATAGTTTTAAAAAAAACTATACTTAAACAAAGAATAATTTGATTTAAACAGTAAAAAAATAGATTACGGGAAAAGAGAGAGTAAGTCTCACAAGTCAAGCCGATGACACATATTGTCCGCTAGAAGCCTGTCATTTCTTTTCCTCGACTCACCCTCCATTATGGTGTCACATACACTCTCATCTTAGGAATTTTGAACTCTCACAGAGAATCTTTAAATACCACATTTATCAGCTCAAATCATAAACGTATTGTTCGCTTTGACCAAATAATTTCCTAACTTTGTCTTTTGAACTATGCCGCATCTAGCTTAAAAATTAAAGTATGGAACTACGTAGCTCGTAGACTATTTATGCAAATTAGAGTTTTAAAATTAGAATATAGTAAAGACAAATATGGTATTGGGTGGCTTCCGCTGTAGCAACGGACTGATTGGAGAACAGATCCAAATATGTTAAGAGGACCCAATTTTTTGTATGTAAAAAGCAACCTGTCAATTGCTCTCTGGGACGATAAATCCCAAGTAGGGACATTGTAAATGGCACATGGGCCCCTGCATTTTCTGCATGGCTGACTCGTGGTTCTTGGCCAACCCCTATACAAATAACATTCGTATATACAAAATTAGTATATAAACAAATAGTAGTAAGTACAAATTAATGATGTTAATATATAGAATTATGGGAAACTCCGCCTATATGAGTTTGCTCACATTATCGGTTTCAAGCTCAGAACTTCCGAGTTAGAAGTAGGATTACAGTAAGCTAGCAATCAGTATAAAACTTGTAAGCAATACTTTATCGGTTTCAAGCTCAGAACTTCCGAGTTAGAAGTAGGATTACAGTAAGCTAGCAATCAGTATAAAACTTGTAAGCAATACTTTATCGGTTTCAAGCTCAGAACTTCCGAGTTAGAAGTAGGATTACAGTAAGCTAGCAATCAGTATAAAACTTGTAAGCAATACTTTATCGGTTTCAAGCTCAGAACTTCCGAGTTAGAAGTAGGATTACAGTAAGCTAGCAATCAGTATAAAACTTGTCTGATCAATACTAAAACAAATTGAAATTAAGGTCATCTTTCTCAATCTGTACTCTTGAGTGTTCAGCTCCTATTATAAGACATAGAGCCACACATCATTTCTCTTTACCACAAACCCTAATGGAGTGTACTATTTCTTTTTTAAGAGGGACCCTCTCTAGCTCCCACACTCATGGCTTTAATTTCCATTGAATTAATGTAACTTCATCAACAGCCAGCCCATTTTCTTGATTGATCACTAAAAAATTTTTTATTTTTTATTTTTTCGGGGGGGTTAGATTATATATAGGTAGAGGTGCCAGCTGCTTTCTTTGGGTTGTTGTTTCTTTGTGGAATCTGTTACTGTTACAGTACTCTCTGGTTGTATATCTGCATTTAGCAGAGAGAGGGATATATACAAAAAGAGAGATGGGGCATCATACATGTTGCAACAAACAAAAAGTGAAGAGAGGGCTATGGTCTCCTGAAGAAGATGAGAAACTCATTAAGTACATTACTACTTATGGCCATGGTTGTTGGAGCTCTGTTCCTAAGCTTGCTGGTTTGTTTTTTACTTGATTTTCTGCTCTTTATTCGAACCACATAAACAAAAACAAAACCCCCCTCTTCATTCTCTATCTTTGTTTTTTTTTTAATAGAGAAAATAAATCAACTTATGCCAATCTTCTTGTTCGTGTTTGTTCACAAAGGCGGATGCAGCCTTTGTGCAATGGGTTTGATTCAGTACTTTCGTCACGAAACAGTAAAAGATCACTGAAATTTCAATTCGTATCTTACCATGATTCAGTTTAAGAACGTAAAAGATTGAATTCATCGAGTTTAAATTTTGAATCCGCCTCTACGGGTTTGTCGTATGTGTTTTGCTATATACATATAAGGTTTCTTGTATAGTTCATGTACATGCGCCTCTCTAACAAACACCCAAAGATTTCTTTTATTTAGGCTTAAAGCCTTAGCTTCAAGACATAGATTTTCCCTAAAGTTGTTGTTTGAAAGATGACTTTATATATTTTTGTACGGTACAGGGCTTCAAAGATGTGGAAAAAGCTGCAGGTTGAGATGGATAAATTATCTCAGACCAGATTTGAAACGTGGGAGTTTCTCTCATCAAGAAGCTACACTTATCATTGAACTCCACAGTATTCTTGGCAACAGGTAAATATCTTCTACTTCTTCTTCATCATCATCACCATATCTTCTTTGACTAAAAAACGGGCAGCCGAATGTACAAAATATCATGTGTTCACTGCAGAGTTCGGAGGAGGATCGCACTCTAAGGTATAATATAGACAGCCTACTTTAACATAAGTATTACTGGTTGATTTCACGACTCGAAACCGTGACGAATAAGAAAGAATTCATTTTTGTTAGATAATTAGATGATGATGGTGAATTATATTTGTCATTTTACAGTTTCATGCAAAGTGACATTTTGTCTTTACAGGTGGGCTCAAATAGCTAAGCATCTACCTGGAAGAACAGACAATGAAGTCAAGAACTTTTGGAATTCTAGCATCAAGAAAAAGCTACTTTCTCATGGAACCCTCTCTGATTTCTCCATGATTTTTCCTAACAATCTCACAACTACAAACCCTAATCCCTCTTTTGAGAATTTTTACCCACTCAACTCCACTCCTATTAATTTCATGCCAATTAGCACAAACTCTCCACTAATTCTACAAGTTGACCACCAAATGAATAATAATCATTTAAATGGGGATTTAAATTTAAATCCAGTGGTACCTTCCCTTATTAATCCTTTGTCATTTGACTCAATCACAAATGATCCTACTTGGGTTAATTTCAACTATCCTCATCCTCAACATGATCTTGATAATTATAACCAAAATGTTCTTATACAAGGCAACTCCGATTCCATGCTCACTTCTAACATTTCTTTGAATTACACTAATGGGGAGAATTTCATGGATTCAAGAAATGCAGATATCAAAACTCACCAAGATTTATTGATGGTACGTACTGTTAATTGTGTAACCATCTTATTTAACTAAAAGGTTTAAGCCGTTAGAGAGTGTACACTTTTATATACTACTAAATTATGTCTTCAGCTCGTCGAAGGGGAGCCTTCGCATAACTGATAAAGTTGATGTCATGTGACTACGAGGTCACGGGTTCGAGCCGTAGAAACAGCCTCTTGCAGAAATGCAGGGTAAGGCTGCATACAATAGACTCTTGTGGTCCGGCCTTTCCCGGACCCCACGCGTCGTGGGAGCTTAGGCACCGGGCTGCCCATGTCCACTCACGTGAACACAACAACCGCTGCGATCGTCTCATCCTGCTAAAAGCTTATGTTGTTAGATGATCCCGCTTTTATTTACTTAATTATGTCTTCAGCAGGTATCGTTGCTTCCCAAGCTTTCTGAAATGATAAAAGGGAATGGTGGCATTGTGGAATCATCACCTCCTGCTGCTTCACAACAGATTGAGTCAATGGTGGTTAGTAGTCTCCCATGTACTTTCCCAAATGGTTATATCCATCCACATTTTGGTATGAATGGAGTACATGAAATGGAGCAAATAGAATGCATGCACATGTCATCTAATTTCCCATCATCATCGTCACCATCATCATCCAAATCTTCACCATCATCATGCAATACTCAATTTATGATGAACCCTAGTCTTCCTACAAGTTGGGATTCATAGAAACATGTAATAATTGGCATTTGTGATGTGATTGTTTGGTGCGTAAAAGGTTCCCGGTAAAGGTGAGTGTGTAACAGGGATTTGGCTACAAACTCGGGCTAAACTATGTATTAAACATCTTATTTTTTGTATTCTCAAGTATACTATATGTAATACTGTTCCAAGGGAATTAAGGGAGATTTTTATGATGAGGGAACAGCTTAAAAGGAGATCGAGGGAATTAGCTAGTTTCATATTATTATTGTGCAGTTATATAGTGTTTTGCATAGAGAAGTTGAGAACTTTCCAATTATGTGTTATTTTATGCAGTTTCTTTGTTCCCTCCCGCGAAATTACTCTCTGTAACAACAAATATTTGTATTGATCAATATTAGTAGTTTCAATATGTCAATATCTGTGTTTACTTGTGGAGCCCCTTTGTCACAATTTTCCTTCGCTTCATGTAAACAAAAAGATTAAGAGTTTCATTTTTATACATTGACATTGTGAAGAATTTTAACATTATTGTATTAAAAAAAAGATAATTGCAGATAACCTATCATAAAAAATAGAATTAGTTACTTGAAAAATTAGTCAAGTTATCGACTACAACATGTTAAAATAAATTAATAGTATAAAAATTTTATACACGCAATTAAATTAAATCCAAATATTAAATACAACGGAAATGTTACAAGCAAGAACAATTAAAACCTAAAAAGGAATATTCTAACTACAGTCTTGTCACTTTAAGAAAGTTTCATATATTAAAAAACAGTTGTTTGATTTAAGTAATTGTATGGCTACACTTGTATAGGCTTTTCCTAATCGCTAATAGCAAAACATTGAATGTGTAAATTTCATTTAAAGCGAAGCTATTTGCAGATACTAGATACTGAGGGGACCATTGTCCCAATTTTTGAAATAGTTTCTATCCCCCTTAATAGCCTGTTTGGCCAAAGTTTCTCCAAGTTAAAAAGTATTTTTTTTTTTTTAAAGTTACAGAAAAAAATAGATTTTTCCCAGAAGCACTTTTGAGAAAAATGCACTTAGAAGCAATTTTTAAAAGATTGGTCAACCACTAATTGCTGCTTAGAAGTATTTTTTAAATTAATTAGTCATACACAAACGGTTTCTCACCAAAACACTTTTGAAAAATGGCCAAACAGGCTATAATTCTTTCTACTCTTTCTTCTTTCGCTTCTTATTTAGACTATCATTTTTACGGGATAATTAATTAATGATTATTAATGCAAGAGGATCATGTGCGGGCTCCGCAAGTATGATTTGAAACTGAATCCGGCTAAATATGATAGGAATATGCGGATGTGCATTGATTACCGCCAATTGAAGAAAGTTACCATTAAGAATAAGAGCCCGTTTGGACATAAGAATTTTTTTCCTTTTTTCCAAAATGTTTTTACTTTTTTCCGAAATCAACATTTGTTCATAAAATTTTCAATTTTCACTTCAAGATGCATTTTGGAAATTTTCGAAAATTTAAAAAACTCAAAAAAGCTATTTTTCAAAATTTTCATTCAAATCACTCACAAAACGTCAAAAATAATCCAAAATTATATTCATGTCCAAACGCAACTCTAAATTTCAAATATCATTTTCATTTGAAAAAAAAAATTTCACCCTTTTTTAGAATTTTACAATTCTCATGTCCAAACGCCCACTAAGTATCCGCTGTGAAAATAAAATTTTACACTTTTTTGTGCATATAACTTAAAAGGCAAAATATAATTCAACGTAAGTTTCTACATTAGATATATTGGACATAAGAAATTTTCCTTTTTTCCAAAATTTTTTTACTTTTTTCCGAAATCAACGTTTGTTCATAAAATTTTCAATTTTCACTTCAAGATGCATTTTGGAAATTTTCGAAATTTTGAAAAACTCAAAAAAATTATTTTTCAAAATTTTCACTCAAATCACTCACAAAACGTCAAAAACAATCAAAAATTATTTTACACTTTTTTGTGCATAGAACTTAAAAGCCAAAATATAATTCAACGTAAGTTTCTACATTAGATATATTGCACTTCTTGTTACTAAATCTTTTTGACACCTCTTAGTTTAGATTATATGCCAGTCAATATTCAACCCAATCATTATTTTTTATTTTATTATTACGCTTGGTTTCGGATGATAATTCATTTTTTGTCATTTTCTTTCTTGAAAAAGTTTTTTAAAAAAAAACAATGAAACCGTGTTTGGTAGCTTCAGAAAGCAAAATTTTCATGGAAATTATCACAGCAAATTTGGAAAAAGGGACTTCAACCAGTTTCCTATGGTTTTCCTCAGCAGATGTAAGCGATTGTGGTACTGTTTCTTACATCCTAATCGATTTCTGCATGTTACTTTTTTAAAAACTTTGAAAAAGAAAATACGTTTAATAATTACGTAGTAATATTTTCTGGAAAAAAAAAAGAAAGAATAGTGAACAACTTTTATATTTTCGAGTCCTTTGAAATTTGTACAAGGATGGAGCTGTCAATCCGTGCAGATAATTCTGATCAGGACATTATCTTTAAATCGTATAAATTATATTCAAATGAAATCTTGGGTTGACCCCTCATAAAAAACATGAGAGTACGGAGTATATAATTCAGAAAAAAGATGACGCAACTGTACTTTGATTTTTTAGTCCTTATACAATCTTAGTGCAGGTATGTACGAGTGTCCAAGATACAATTGTATTTAGCTAAGTAAATTGTTTTAATGTTTCGTAGCATTTTCAACTGGCATGAGTATATACTCTATAGCGTCGGCAAATAAAATTTGATAAGGAACAAAATATTTTCTATAAGAGCAATATCAATTCACTTGTTTCATATTGGCGAGTCATTTACATAGCCGAACAAATAGAAATTTCCTCATAGTGGCAATGTATTTACATACTTGAACAAATAGAAATTTATGGAGCACAAAATTGTTACAAAGAAATTATATTTAAAAAAAAACCATTAGCAAGAAAAAAAATTCTTTTCTTTCATCACTAGGGGTTAAAAATGGAAAAAGCTTAAAGTTGAGGATCCGATTGGCAATTTTCCACATTTCCTTCTTTTTGTCAATTTTCTCTTGTCCTGGAAAAATGGCCTAAGATGAAATCCTGCCTCTAATCAAAGTTTGAGCCCGTGGAGAAAACTAAGGGGTGATTTGCACAAATAGGGCGCTTCAGTGCTACTATTGACTTTTTGACCCCGCTTGCCCGACAAAACTTCAAATTTAGTAAGTGTTGAACCTCGCTTGCCCAATGGGCTTCACTTTTGACTTTGACCTTATGAGTTTGCTCATGGGGCAAGTAGTGTTCAAAAATCAAGATCATCCATTTCAAGGTCATTAGCTGTAATTCCTGAAAATTAACCTGAGGTTTGGTATGGCAAAATGCCATATATTCTTCTTTTCTGGTCTCTCGAGGTATTCTGATTTAGATCGTCAATTACTTTGGAGTCATAGTCAAGAATTTGAAATTTGGTGTAAAAGACGGGTTACGAGTATAAATTGTAGAAGGAATAACTGATAACAGTATATTTGAAACAAAACTTCACAAGAGATGCACACAATCTTCAATACTAAGCTCAACACATAATGTTGCACTCCCCACAGTTTATAATCTCCAGTCTCCAACAAAACTTAGAAACATCTCTTCACAATTATCACTGTTGTGCAACTTGAAATATGTTGATTAAAAAAATAATAATAATAATAATAATAAAGAACAAAAAGAAGCTTGAAAGAAAGAAGACACTCAACTCCATTACAAACAGACAACAGCATTCCACTATATTTCATCTGGCTGTTTCCAGTTTACAAGGTGAAAAGAAGATCCCAACCATCCTGCCTAACAATTTGCCCAATAAAACCAACCTAAAACACAATTTTGTGGTACCAAGCAAAAATATATGGCACTTTTACAACAATGCTGGCCTTTTAAATCAACAGCGGGAAGCATTAGCTTCACGACACAAATCAAAAGGTTGATGAGATAAACTAAAACAAATAAATAATTAAGGCATCACAAATATGGCCCATGTAAATATTGCAAGATGACCAGAACAAAAATCATCTTAAGATGTACAAACAGTACTGAAGAGTGGCTCATGCTTTCATTGTTCCACTTCTAATGCAGAAGAAATCCACTCTGATGCAGCTGCGTGAACGTCTGTTTCCACATGCATCACAAGAGAGACCGGCGTGACTGCCACCTGAAGAGTACAAAAAGACCGAACTAGTCATGAGCATCTGAAGAACAGTGCTTCTATTGCGGTCGATTCAATAGTATAAACTGGTTTTAAGAAAATAAGGTACGCTCAAACACTCCATATGTAATGTCAACAAGGGCAGAGAACAAAAAGACACTCCAAATATAACTCTTTGACAATGAGTTCTCAAATCTTTAAGTAGGCTAAAAAACGTTCCAGTTTGAAACAGAATACCCGAAGTGCCATGTAGGAAAATAGATAGTACTCATGGATTGCGGAAACAGACTTACAAATCCATTTTCAAGAGCTCTAAAATCTAAATCCTCTTCTTCTTCTTCCTGCTTCTTGTCAAGCAACTGCAGTGCAAATAACCAAAAAAGTCGATGAGAGAAGAAATTAAACCCAGTTGATATAAAGCTTAAAAAGGGCGGGGTTGGG
>AWOL01S0010919.1:19730-34646 GCA_000715115.1 Nicotiana otophora | reverse complement strand
GGAGGGCTAGCAGAAGGAATGGTGGTGCACTCGGCCGTAACCACATTATGCAGCATTTCAACACATCAGCAGAAGAATTATACTATATCATCAAAATAGTATTCCATAACACGCTCAGATACATCACATCTCTCCACCTTTCTTTGGATAGAGATTACAATGTCACAATTTGCAGTTTCGCTTGGAAATTTAACTGGCCCTTTGTACTCAATACTCATCGAGGAAAGCAGCTAGATACTATGTTGTGGGAGAAAGGAAAAAGCACACTTACCTCCAGTCTGAAGTACTTGACTTTCCTATCGGGATCAGATTTCCCTGCTACACCAACAGATTCAACGACCTCTATATTCTTTCTCTGTGTAGCTAATTTGCGAGCAGCACCCTGAGAAAAAATAAGAAGGCAAAGGTTTGATGATGTCCAAGAGAGGAGGAAAGACATGAGGAAGGGGGCAACCAAAGACAAGTAGGGACATCACCACTTCATTTTCCAAATGCATGTCACAGTTTTCAAACAATTACTGCACATTATCGTCTTCATAAATACGATGAGGCATCTAAAACTACCTCAGATACTACTTAGCGAACCTGAAACTGCAAAATGAATCAACTTTCTAGTAACCATCCTTTCAGTTGAGCACTTGAACTTCTAGATTTATTATTCTTTCTGTGTTTAGTTATATAATTTTTTCCTTTTTTTGGGTGGACAAGTTGTTATACAGAGTATTCATACAGTGGGATTGAGGCATAGTTGATTGATTGATACTGATACACTTATTCATGATAACTTCAACTCTTTAAAAGTTTCTTTTACATAAAGGACAGGGGACAATTTAATTCTTAATCTCTAACAGTAACATCACTGCTTTACTCCAAAGGAGCTCTATTCTCCAAAAGATTCATAGGATCACTCTGTGATGAACTTGCTTTCACCATAATGCAATTATTATGCTATTACATGACATGAAGCAACAATTATGTTAGAAACAGTGTCTACTCACTGCCGCAGAAGCATCTCGACCTAGTTGAGCAAGCTGCATCCCGAGGCTTTGCTGATTTGGAAGAAAACGCCCAGCAGCAAGATTTCTGGTAGATGAACTAGCTTGCCAGCAAAGCTTAGAGCTCCAGAGACTTTGCTTGGTCAATTTGAATCCCTGTCAAACAAAGGCGCTGAAATGACATCTGTTTTTTATGCAAGCAAGAAGAATATGGTCTGTGCTTTTGCCTTTGGCACCCAACACAGATAAACACATGTTAATCTTTCATGTTTATACCGGTTATAAGGGCATTATTTATCTCTAATGCAATGGTCAGACAACCAAATCATAAATCAAATTCATTTTCTTAACAATTTAAAAGAATCGGGTTCGATTTCATTTTTCTTCCTGGAAACTGGAGTGGGTGCAAGGACTGTTTTGGGGCTTAGCAAGAGAAGCATGACCATAGTCATCATGGAACCCTGACCCACCATAGACATTGACACATAGGTTTTGTGATATATTACTCATTTCTTTCTTTCCCCATGGAGGCGCAGTTGAGATGGAGAGATATATAACATACCTTGTTTGTCAGAGGAGATTTCGGAAGTCCGATATGCAACAAGCAACATTTGGGAAAAGCTCCCTTTTCAATATCTCTGATGGCTGCACTTATCAACGGTAGACAAACACTCACGGCATCCTTGAAATCACTTTCTTGACTTTCATCATTCCTCCTAAAGTAGATTATTGAAGATGCTATTAATTTAAGACGAGAAGAGTGATTGAAGTTTCAGTCATGTACTGTACGAGAAGGGTAAATACCAGTCAAGTGATACTGATATGGATGGCACGCCATTAAACAATGCCTCCCTTGCACCAGCTACGACACCTGAGTAAAACCTGGACAGTGAAGTAATAGATATAGATAGTCACAAATTCTTAAGGACATAAAAGCAAAAGAAATACATGTGACAGAAACCTTCTGTCCAAGAGCTGAATAACTTAGTAACCAAATAATTTTAAGCAATACATGTGTGCTGAGTTATAGTTTACAATGGCAAAGATTCTGGAAGGTTCAGCTTATGAAGCCAAAAGGAATGTCAACCAAAAAGAAACAGTACTTACATATGATGGCCACAACTTGAGCCCCTGTTGATTCCACTTATAACCTAAACATCCATGGGGAAAGAAAATAGAGTAGACTCAGCAGGTTAGCAATACCAAATCGAAATATCCTTTTCAAAGCAATGATATAATTGAAAGGGTGCAAAAGAATACCAGGACCGGCTTCGACCAGGAAAACAGTGCCCCAGACAAGGCTAACGACACACAATCTACGGGAGTCCCTGAAAGCAGATTAAATCCAAGAAGCATAACAATGTTAAGCTGAATTCTAATATACAAACTGTTCAACAAAGTCAAGGTACTATGTTTCACAATAATCCTACAGCAATTATATGTTCATACCAGATACTTCATAAGCAGTAGCACCATGAACCTCTGTCGGCGTAACTGCAACGGTTTCTTTAAGAGTAACAGAGTGACCCGCCACCGATTTATCTCTACAATAACAGACATGATTTAATTTTAACCACAAAACAAAAAAATTCTTCAAAGTCATTCAAAATCTCGGATGTGTTGCTTTTTAGCTCAACCTAAAAGGCACTCAAAAAAAAAAGGCACTTACTAAGCTTACTGAAGGGGTCACATTCAAACGTCAACACAAGATTAGTTGAATTCACACGAAAGAACTTCAAAATTAACAACACTAAAACCATAACAACAACTATGCCTTAGTCACAAACAAGTTGGGTTCTGCCAATTTATCTCTACAATAGCAGATATCAATTAATCGCCAAAAGAAAAATCTTCAGAATCATTCACAATGTGTTGCTTTTAGCTAAAACAAAAATGGAACTCACAAAGCCGACCTCAAGGGTCCACATTCAAACTTCAAAACAAAATTAGCTGAAAACACATTACAAATTTCAAAATCAACGACACTAAAATCATACATGGAACTTAATTTTTCTTTCTCTTTTTCCTATTAAGAGTTGGGATTGGCGTTATGTGGGTATGTAAAACTAATGTAGCAGAACAACCTGTACCAATGTTAAAAAGATACTTCCTCCGTTTAGAAACAATTTAACTATAAACTTCTCAAAACTTTTATAGTCACAAATGTTATGTCATGATTAATATCACAAGTTTCAAAAATCCTTCATTTCTTTTTTAAACTCCGTTGAGCAAATTATGTCATATAAAATAAAATGGAGGGAGTATATACAAGAAATAGTATAAATGAAGGGAGATTATAGAAAACTCACGATTGGGGAGCGCAGACGTTAACATTACAGAGGCCTTGACGAACGAGAGCATCAACAAGACACGTCAGCCCAGGAGATTCGATCCCATCAGCGTTTGTAACCAATACAACGGGCTTTTTGCCGCCGGTGTCAGCTGCATCACCGGAAACGGAGTCGGAAGAAGAAGGCTGAACCGCAGGCTCATCGTTATTATTGGGCTTCGATTGCTGATCTTGGGCCACACCTTTTCTGTTGAGAAGAACTTCCTGAAGATTGGATACCAAACCCGGTGGCAAAAAATTGTTCTTCACCGCAGAAGTCGTCATTTTTTTTCTTCTATAGATGAGATGATGATTACAAGGAAATGAAAAGGGAGAAAAAGAGAAGCGGTTTTTTTGTTGAGCTACAGGAATGGGGAAATTTCAAAACCCTAGAGAGCAGTTTTCAACAATGGATATACCTGTCCCCAACGGCGTTGTTTAGAGAGAGAAAGGAGAGAGAGAGAGAGAGAATATGGGTTTGTTTCGGCAATGGGGTACCGTGAGGAAGGAAAGTACTGAAGGAACAGTGATGAAATTGACGCCTATAAAAACTAACAGCAATTCTCATTCTCATCGAAACACGTTAGCTACACGAACTAATTAAAAGCCAAAGGTACAACTACTATACATCTTTTTGCTTGAAAATTAAGAGTCGTTTCAACGTAAGAAATTTTTCATTTTTTTCCAAAATAAATTCACTTTTTTTTATCAGTGTTTAGTCATTTTAATTTTTACTTGAAGATAAATTTTAGAATTTTTCAAAAATTTAAAAAATTTCAAAAAGTTATTTTTCAAAATTTTCACTCAAATCACTCATAAAACTTCAAAAATAACCCAAAATTATATTCATATCCAAACACAACCCTAATTTTCAAATATCATTTTCACTTGAAAATTTTTTTCATTTTTTTAAAAATTTTACCATTCTTATGTTCAAACGCCCACTAAATTCAACAATTTATATATTGTATATTTATTTATTTATTTTGGTAACTAACTTAATTTTATTAATCACCAAAGCTAGCTACAGATTCATAGCTAAGCTAACAAAGCTAGCTATCTTAATAGGAAAAACAAACATAGCAAATTACCTACTCCCTACTTTGACCATATTAAAAGACATAAGACTGTAATTGGGCTTTGATCCTGGGGTGCCCGAACACAGCAAATATAAGTTATTTCCTTTGCAATGCTTCCATATTGCCTACTCCTTTGTTTAAATATTCGTAAGTTCCTCTCAATCCAAATATGATGAATAGCCTCTGCATAGACGAGTTTGAAGATTAGTGCTTGTTGGGATTTTCCTCTTGAACACTTCATGATCCATTGACGGTATTCACTTCAACCACTTGTAGTAGGCACGTGTAACTGAATCCAATGTCATACATCTCTTCCATATCTGCAGTGTACAAATATGCTCTTTTGTTTCTATAGCATCCCGAAAAATTTCGAAGTACTTAAGCACTATTAAGAAAGTTGATGTGTGTTAATTATATTATTTTGTGTGCAAACGATGACTATTAATATGATGGATATCAATTGGATATGATAATAAGTGTACGAGGCATATTATAAGTGATGTGGGGTCTAAGGATAGCCCTAAGTCCAAGTCAAGTTGGAAATTACATGATAGACTAGAGTTCCAAATGAGTACGCACAAGACCAAATTTTTAACGAGCATATCAACATATATAGAAGGATTTATGTGATGTAAAACCTATCAAATGAAAGATCTTTGAGTCTAGTTTCTAGCGCTTCAAACCATTTATCATTTGGACATTCCTACAAGAAGTTATGACCAAATTACCAAAGGCTGGCAGAGGAGTCTGCGGATGCGAAGCATCCGGGGCCGCGTCCGAAAGAAAGACTGGCAGTGAAGTGCTGCCATAGCATCCACATCCTTATCCGAGCTTTAAAGAGGAGTGAACTGGGGATGCGAAGCATCCGAGGCCGCGTCCGAAACCCAGAAATTCAGGCCTATAAATACAAGGTCGGGGGAGAAGAGTATTTTGAGTATTTGGAGGTTAGGGTTCTTGAGGTGAAGGGGCAATTTTGAGTTCAAATCATGTACAATCAACTAAAGTAAGTTGTTAATGATATTTTGGGTTGATTATTACTCAATATACATGAGTTCTAACATCATTCTTACATCCAAATGCTAGATTTCATCATCAAATCCTTAAGAACACCAAAATCACCAAAGTTGTAATTTTTCAAGATTGATCTATTAGAGGTAATTCTAATACTTCAAACTCGTTTATTATGAGTAGTTAGAAGTATTTGAAGCATTTGTTACAAGCTTTAATGGTTGAAAGATTGGATTATAAAACTCTAGTTCATGGCATGAATAGTACTTTTGAGAAAATAAGAGAGAAGATGAATGGTAATCTTGGCGATGAAATCTATGAATACAATAAACCTATGGAATTATTTGTTAGCAAAAGATGGAAGTGATCAACTAAGTAATCACCCGAATTGTATATTTTGCAAGTGTAGATTATGGAAGACGATCAATAGTAACTTGGTGGCAATGGACAATTAATGTAGTATCATTAATGACTTCGATTGGATATTAAAATATAAGAATGAAGTTGAATGATCTAGCATGTAAAACTATTTAGCGATTTGAGTTGTTGGATGCTTGTAGTCAACTTATGAGCCATATATAGATATTGATCAATATCTTAGGTCATATTCTAATGTAATTAAGATATCTAATTGTAAATATCGACTTGTTGGTGATGTTGAGCATTTTAATCAACATTGGAATGATGGGGGAAGATTGAAAGCTTGTGAATGTTAATAAAGTAAAAGCGAGGTAAGTTGATTAAAACTTACTCTACTTTAGGGACTTTTTCTCAAAGCATGTTTCGAGTTAATACTTAAGTTGTTTGCAAATGTGCTTTCGTACTTGTGGGGATAAACAAGTACGGATGTCTCCATGTATTAAAATATTATGTTGCATATGTAGTGTCGTGCTGTATTATAAAATTTTATTTTAAATCTTGTTGGCAAAATGACACTCAAGCTAAATGTTATAAGTTTTCATCAAAACTTACGTATTGACAAGAGTATACATATTTGAGTGCTAAAGATAAGTTTTCATGTAAATTATTTCTTTTGAAAATTGATGAGCAGAATAACACTTGTGGTATCTTTTAAAAATTGATGTTAAATTGCTAAAGGCTTTAGTATGTAAAAGGTTATTTATTTAAATTTTGTTCAAATAATTTAGATTTTCTGTAAATGATATGATTTAATAAAAATAGATCATTTGAGGCTACTATGCTATGAATCTATTTTTGAAGTATCAAATATTTTGGGAGTTACTTGTATTCACCGAGATTGACTTTAGATATATCGTGTTCGTTTTCATGAAACTACACGTACTGGTGTAGGCATAGATGGCCACTTTGTGGTATAGACTACGACAGAGTGCTCTCCTCGAGAAGGTACTGTTTTGTGTTATTATTAGCATGGCTGAGTCGATTCGTACAGTACTACGATGAGACGACCTGAGCAAGTAGGGTATATGACACTTGCCGCTAGGTACATAACCTAGTTGACCTTCTTATGTCGGTGACGGTATAGTACTCCAAGTGAAAGGTAAGGATGATTTTCTTATGTTTAGGCCTAAGGAGGCGAAAATGATTTTGATGACTTAAAGCAAATGGAATGATTTTGTATGATTTTATCCAAAATCTTGGATTGATGTAAATATTTTAAAAGTTTATATTGTGGGTTAAATTTTACTTGGTTGTTATTTAAAATAATAAGGGTCATGAATTGATAAAATTTCTTATCGTTTTTTATCAAATATTGGTGCATTATTTTTATAAAATTTGTCCCGAGAACTTAAGTTAGAGAGAGTCTATGACACTTATTGAATACCGTTGTGGTGTACTCGGCCCTTAAGGGCCCCCCTCCAGGGCCCTGCTTACTTTACATGTTTCAGGATATGTATGATACGTGGCATGCGATCAGGGCGTCATGCTATGATGACTCTCTTTCCGAGGTATCATGAAGCACCACTTTTATTTCGTGGTAGCTATCATGTTCTTTCTTATTTTATTTTGTTGGAATTACTCTAATTGTTGGTTCTATTCTTTGGTATAGAGGCTCCATAGATAGTTATGAAAGGTTGTAGTAATAGGGTTGTACACGACATACATGAAAGTATATTTATTTTACTTAGTCTCATTGTTATTATCATGAAAAACGTCATGTGTGACTTTGAATCGGAAATTATTTTATCATTTAACTTGAAAATGTATATAATTTTCAAGGAGTTTTCGCAGTTAAATTCGTTTTCATGCATATAATTTGGGTGCATCACATGGTTTGATTCGCTTGGGTCGGGTAGTGTGTCGGGTGCCGATCACGTGATTTTGGGTTGTGACAGTTTCTTCCCACTCTTGGCATAAAGCACATTGTGTATTCACATGTATACCTGATTTACTTAGCCTATCAGTTGTTAGTAGTCTTCCATGCATCAATAGCCACATTTTGAACTTTGCTTTTGGTCGTGTAGCATGGTTAAACATGATGTTTTTCCTTCAACCCTTGCATAGTCACCAAACAGATGAAAGTATATGTGTCTGATTAGGCTCTTCTTAGGTGTCTGTGCAAGTAAGATATTCTTTAGGGAACCTCTAGCTTCAAAGATCTTCCTAACCATCCAGCAAGCCTGTTGAGGGGTCGGGGTAATGTTGAATTGCTGATTTTTGATTTAGTAGGTATGGATCCATCTGATCCATAGCTTATCTTCCTTATGAGCCAAATCCCAGCATACTTTAGCTATAACAGCTTTGTTCCAGATTTGTAGATTTGTAAGGTTCAGCCCCCCTCTAGCTTTAGGTAGACATGCCTTATCCCAGGCTAGTAGAGCTTTCTTTGTGATCACATTGGTACTTGACCACACATACGATCTGCATATACCTTCAATGACCTTGATCACCATGGCAGGAATAATGAAAAGTTGAGCCCAGAAAGCTTGTATTCCAAATAAAACACTTTGGACTAGTTGGACTCTGTCAGCATATGAGAGTTTCCTTATAGTCCATGATGTTATTTTTTATGTCATCTTGTCTATCAAAGGTTTCCATTGCATGATACTCAATTTTTTTGTAGATAGAGGAACTCCCTAATATTTGAAAGGTAGGTCTCCTGTGGTGAAACCCAAGTGTTGTCAGATCTGTTATTGCACTATTATTGATACTTCTCCAAAATACACTGCACTCTTACTTTGGTTAGCTTGTAACCCATATACTTTTGCAAGCTGCAGGAATTTATGAGCTATTGCATCTACTGATTTCACATCCCCTCTAACAAATAGCAAGAGGTCATCCGCAAAATATAAGTGCGTGATCTTGAGCCTTGAACACTTGGGGTGATAGTTGTACTCCTTGTTTGCCTTAATATCATATAAGCTTCTACTCAAATACTATATTACAATTGCAAAAAGGAAAGGTGACATTGGATCACCTTGTCTGAGGCCCTTGGTAGCATTGAATGGAACTAAATATTCTCCATTAACTATGACAGAATAGTTCACAGTATGTATGTATTCTATAACCCATGATATGTACAACTTAGGAAATCCTAGTTCTTCCATAACCTAGTAGGGCCACTCCACAGAATCATAGGCCTTATGAAGATCTATCTTAATCATGCATCTAGGGAGATGTATTTCCTAGAATAGACTTTGACCAATTCATGTGCTAAAATGACATTATCAGATATCTTCCTACTAGGTATAAAGCCAACCCGTGCTTCACTAATTACAGTAGAGATAACAGCTTGAATTCTAGCAACTAGAATTTTTTAAATAAGCTTATAAAGCACTGTGCAACATGCAATTGGCCTAAACTCTTTAACTGTTTTAGGTTTGCCAGACTTGGGCACTAAGGTGATAGCTATACAATTGATTGCTTTGTATAGCTTCCCAATATCAAAGAAATCCATAACAGTTGTTGTAACTTCACGGTTCATGATTTTCCATGCCTTCTTGAAAAAATATGCATTGAATCCATCTACACCGGGGGTTCTGTCATCACCGATTGACATTAGTCCATCATAAACTTCTTGTTCAGTAACATCTTGACATAGCATAATCCTCTGTTGTTGTGACAATACTGGTCTTTTTTGCATTATTTCCTTTTCTATTATTGGTAGGCTGTGAGTTACAGATCCCATCAAAGATTTATAAAAGCTCATTATTTCATTGGTGATATCTTCAGGTTTAGATAATTTGTCTCAGGTAAGAGAAGTAAGCTCAATTATTCGTTTCCTCTGTTGCCTTTCCTTTATAACTGCTGCAAAATACTTTGAATTTGAGTCTCCTAGCTTGATCCACTTTGCTCTAGCTTTTTGTTTCAAAGCACCTTCCTCCATCAAATCCCATTTCTCTAGGTTTTATATTACTTGTCTCTCTTCCACTAATAAATCATCTGTATATTGTATAGAGAATTGCCCATGTATGACAGTAAGTTCTGCTCTTGCTCTTTCTATCTTCTGCTTAATAAACTTGAATTCCTCATTATTAAGCTTCCTTAGCATAGGTCTGAGTGCCTTCAATTTTAACCAGATATTTTGCATTATCCTGCTGCTGAATCTATGGCCTCATCCCTGCTTTACAACATATAAGAAATCTTCATGATCTGCCCATACGTTGAAGAATTTAAAAGGTGCTTTCCCAGTTCACTTTTTGATTGTTAACTTCATGCGCATAGGAGAGTGATATGAGATATAAGGCAGTCCATACTCAATAAAAATGTGTCCCCATTTCATCATCCAATCATAGTTTCCAAACATTCTGTCAATTTACTCCATATCCTGTCAGCTCCAGATTGATTATTGGACCATGTATAATACTCTCCTTCCCAAGTCAATTCATTGAGATCTAGTGTTTGAACACAATTTACATAATCTTTAGTCACTGTTGCATTAACTGGATTTCCATAAAGTCTGTCCTGTGAGTATAAAACTGAGCTGAAATCTCCTCCAATAAGCCATGGTTTGGTAATCCCTTGTGCAATCTCCTCCAGTTGTTCCCACAAATGTTTCCTCTTTTCTACAGTATTGTATCCATACGCAACTGTCACTAAGCAATCAATATCATCAGCAATCCCTTTAACTGAACAATGAATTAGTTGTGCTTCTGCTCTCAGTAAAGTAATTGTATAGTAACTTGAATCTCATAGCCACCATATTCTTCCACTAATAGTATAGTTGTAATTATGAAGAGTCTCTCAGCCAGGGGCAATATGACCACATACCTTAAGTGCATTATGTGCTTTCACCCTTATTTCTACTATACCTGCTAGTCTAATATTATTAATTTTCAGGTAGTTCTTCAATTCTTTCTGCTTATATTACTTGTTCACACTCCTGATATTCCATAAAAGTCAAGTCATTAATTGGTATGGTTAACCTCTCCCCTATCATGAGGCAATGAAAGGCTTGCACTATGATCCCTTTTAGCCAACAAAACCTCAGTTCTACTTGTGGAAGTTGGTAGCATAGGAAAATTTGTCAGGTTCATTTCTGGACTTGCCACTTCTTTGTCTTTACCCTTTTGCACTGACTCTTGCCTTACTAAGGTATTTGCTCCTCAAATTAAACAATTCTTTTGGGCTAACATTTGGTCACTGCTTTGACTGTGATGTTTCATATTAGGAGCCCGAGCTTGTTCTTCATTATCAGCCTCTGCATTCACCACAAGACCCTTGGTTCTCCATTCATAGATAACCTTTCTGGCCTCTCTTCTTCTTCTAGGTTGTTCTACTTGTTATGGTTTAGGGACCTATTGGTTAGCACATGTGTGTCCGATAGTTTGACACTTGTTACAGTACACTGGTTTCCATTCATACATCAATTGCTGTTGAAATTTCTTGCCTCTTGGATCCATGGTGGTGACTTTTGTTGGTAGAATTTTAGTCACATTAGCCTCTATCAACATTCTTGCATACGATATTCGTGTTTGCTTTGTAGTGCATTCATCTGCAAACAATGGCTTCCCAATTGCACTAGCTATTTTGCTTAAGGACTCACTTCCCCAGCAGCTCATTGGTAGTTTAGGTAAGACAACCCATAAGGGAATTTATGTGAGAAACTCCTTGCTCACGTCAAAATCAGTCGTCCAAGGCTTCGAGATGATTGGTCTATTACTAATAGTGTGAGGGCTAGCATAGAAGATTTTATGCATATCCTCCATTGACTGAAATTTGATAACATAATACCCCTCATCATGCAAAAATAATTTCGGTTCTGCAACATCCAACCAGTGTTGAGCAATGTTTCTCTTCATTGCATTGTACCCTGGATTACTTCCAATGATGTAGGCAATCAAAGCACATCTCCATTTCTCTTCTTCTTCTTCTTCTTCTTCTTCTTCTTATTCTTCTTCTTCTTCTTCTTCTTCAACATCTTGCAATTCCAATTGAACAACTGCCTGCCCATCCACAATTTGAAGGGGAATGTATCGCAATACCATTCCATGAGTTGCGACCCTGTTTTGTTGGAAAAGACTTGCCCGTGGTTTGGGTCCTGTAACAACAGTAGGTTCTGTTGTTTCATTAGCCTTCCCCTGGGGGTTCTCACTACCAATCGTGCTCAAATAGGTACTGAGCTTTTCAATTTTGCTCAAATTGTCCGCCTCATGAGTGCTTTCTCGATTTGGGTCCTCACTGTTCCTCCTCTCTAAATTAGGGTTGTCAATGGTTACTGTTCCATTGCTTTCCCTATTAGATTTGCCCTTACTTAACTGAGTCAATTGACAATTTAAAGGTGAGCCACTGAGATTGAGCTTTTTACTTACCCCAAAATCTCTCGAAGAGGAACTAATTTTCACCATCGATTGCATCTCCGGTGTCACCATTGCATGTTCCTGTGTTGAATTCATCTTTCTTGTTTGCGTCTTAGAGCTTACTGTACTTCCAAAAGCTATAACAGGTGTTCGTTCTGGTCTTCCTCGTCCACGACCTCTCCCTTTCCCTATGGCGGCCACGCCGACATACGTTTATCTAACGTGCGCTGAGAACATGAGAGAGAAGAGAGCATTTGTGTATATTAATTAACCAGAAATGCCCAGTGGAAAAAATAATAAAATGCATGCCCCGAATTGCATTGAAAATTTTATTGGGTTTTTAGTTAATATCAAAAGAAGTTTGAAACTTTACCAATTAAGACAAATCGTTAACGTGGAAAATATTATAATTTTGGACAAAATTAAACATTTCTTATTTAATTAATATTCAATTTAGAAATTGAATAATATTTTTAATTCATAGGATTGTGCGCATGAAACACGTCATATTTTGAACAGTACTGAGAATCTCATTTTTATGATTGTAGCCTAGTTTATAATTTTAACGTTATAAACAAATGTCTTCAGTAGGAGAACAAGTAATTTTACTTCTTTGAAATTAAATAAATAATACATTGCTAGAAGGTTGGCAGCTAGCATAATTTTAATATGACATATTGTCTAAACACATTTAATAATATGCCACCATCAAGTACGACTTTTGGAGATTTTATTATTTTTATGTCCTTTTTAGTGATGTGTTATTGGTATGTTATTAGGGGCAATTACGACAAAATTGAGCATAATAAAGTGATTTCTTTACGACTTAACTGAATTAATGCAGATCAATAGTTCATTTACAAGTTATCATTTTTTTGAAAATTATGATGTAAAAATTTTAAATTATAACATTACTTACCTATAAGTCACTCGTCGAATAAGATAGAAATATCGCGTACGTATATTTATATATCATTTTAATACAATGAGATTGATAAATTTAATAGCGATCGATTCCGAAATAAGAAAATCATAAAGTAGAATAAGAATCGAATTGCTAACTGAATCAATTCAATGTATCACTATATAAATTCATAACGGAGAACTCTTGATGTGCTTTTGTAGATTCAAGTAACCGTGTCTCATTTCTTGAATTATAAAGTCTTGAAAATTCAATGAATAAAATCTGTTAGTTAATTCATTTGTGAGTATATTTTAAAATACGTAAAATTCAAGTGGGCGGCAATGAATTTTGAAATTGACGACGTGCCTGACACGCAGTAACAAAGAGCGTGAATCGGTGCCGAAGAATAATATCATAAACAGACAATGTATAAAGTATTTGCAACGTGGCCTCCAGTAATTGCTTTGTTTTTATAGGGCCCCACTTTTGGATGAATGATGCTAATAAAGACTTCAATAATATACTGTAAATGAGATAATCTCAGATGGGGACTTTCTTAATTAATCAACAACAAAAACAGTACAATATGTTTATGATACAACTCCCTACTTTATTTCTTGCTTGCTACTAATTACCCGGTCAAATAATGTTAATTTGACCCGTAAAGTTGTTATGAGTATGATCTTTTTAAATAAGGAATGCTAAATTGACGCCTGTATTTCACTTCAACGTATATAAACTTATGTTTTAACGTATAGTTTAGTA
Organism: Nicotiana otophora; assembly: GCA_000715115.1. NCBI lineage: Eukaryota > Viridiplantae > Streptophyta > Magnoliopsida > Solanales > Solanaceae > Nicotiana > Nicotiana otophora. Next base: position 20,847 of record AWOL01S0010919.1, on the reverse strand, counting down.
CGCATACTAAATTATTTAGAAATTATAATTCAAAGATTATAATTTTTGTACTAATTTATCTCACATAAGAGGTAAGATAAAATAATCTCAAGTATGATGGAATAAGATGGGATATCAAAAATTAAGTTTGGAATTAAAATAATATTATGTTTGATTGACGGTATAATTTATCCCAAAATATATAAATTTATACTGTCAATCAAATAAAATATTATTTTAGTCTCATACCTTATCCCTGCTTATTTTCGCATACCAAATGACCCCTAAATGCCTATGATCATTGAGAGCGGGGAAAAATAAAAGGAGCTTTTAACCGTAAAATATGCCCCTCAATTACTTTTCTTCTTCCAATTATTTCTATGAATAATTTGAATATGAAAAAGTGAAATGGTTTGTTAGTTAAAAATTAAATATGGGAAAAGAAAATAGTATATGGTATAAATATAACTCAAAATAACAATATTGAACAAGGAAAAACAAGCTAAGAGATATAGAGAGAAAGAGAGGAAGAGAGATTCTTATTTCTTCTTCAATTGTGTGTTTTTCCTATCTATTACAAGGCCTTTATATAGGCATGAAAAGTGAATAAAAATATGTCACTGAATATGTCATTAAGCATAGAAATATGTCATTGAATATGTCATTAAGCATTTGAGAAGATCATGGAGGAAGAGTAGACATCCAACATAATTTGATTTCTCTTATAACACTCCCCCTTGGATGTCCATAGATAATGTGCCTCGCTAAAACCTTATTAGGAAAAAAATCCTATTGAAAAAAAAATCATAGTGAAGGAAAAAGAGTACACATATTTAGAAATACGCCTTTTGGTTTCCTCGTTAAAAACCTTGCAAGGAACACCCAGTGGGACAAAACTTTGTAAGGGAAAAAGAGTACAACACATATTAACTCCCCCTGATGAGAGCATCAATTCACATCCTTGAGCTTTCGCATCCCAATCTTGTACACTAGTTTCTTGAAGGTTGACGTCGGTAGAGATTTGGTGAACAAATCAGCCATATTATCACTTGAACGGATCTGTTGCACATTGATATCACCATTCTTTTGAAGATCATGTGTGTAAAATAACTTTGGTGAAATGTGCTTTGTCCTATCC
>AWOL01S0010919.1:5385-16179 GCA_000715115.1 Nicotiana otophora | reverse complement strand
ATGGATGTGCTTCATCCATGTAAAACTGTTTCAATACCTTTTCTATGTAGGCAGATTGATGAACAAAAGTCCCGTTTGCCGAATGTTCAATTTGCAAACCAAGACATAATTTTATTTTTCTAAGATCTTTCATCTCAAATTCCTTCTTTAAATAATCAATTGCCTTTTGGAGTTCTGTAGGAGTTCCAATAAGGTTTGTCATCAACATATACAGCAAGTACAACAAACGCTGATGTTGTTTTCTTTATAAAAACACATGGACAAATGATATCATTTATATAACCTTCCTTTAATAAATACTCATTAAGGCGGTTATACCACATTCTACCTGATTGCTTTAGACCATACAAAGATCTTTGCAGTTTGATTGAAAATATTTCCCGGGACTACGAATTATGTGCATCAGGCATTTTAAATCCCTGGGGAATTTTCATGTATATCTCATTATCAAGTGAGCCGTAAAGGTAGGCTGTAACCACATCCATTAAATGCATGTCAAGCTTTTCATGGACAACAAAACTAATGAGATAACGGAACATTATAGCATCCATAACAGGAGAATATGTCTCTTCATAATTGATACCAGGCCTTTGTGAAAATCCTTGTGCAACAAGGCGTGCCTTATATCTTTGTACCTCATTTTNCGAGATCTTTCATCTCAAATTCCTTCTTTAAATAATCAATTGCCTTTTGGAGTTCTGTAGGAGTTCCAATAAGGTTTATGTCATCAACATATACAGCAAGTACAACAAACTCTGATGTTGTTTTCTTTATAAAAACACATGGACAAATGGTATCATTTATATAACCTTCCTTTAATAAATACTCATTAAGGCGGTTATACCACATTCTACCTGATTGCTTTAGACCATACAAAGATCTTTGCAGTTTGATTGAAAATATTTCCCGGGACTACGAATTATGTGCATCAGGCATTTTAAATCCCTGGGGAATTTTCATGTATATCTCATTATCAAGTGAGCCGTAAAGGTAGGCTGTAACCACATCCATTAAATGCATGTCAAGCTTTTCATGGACAACAAAACTAATGAGATAACGGAACATTATAGCATCCATAACAGGAGAATATGTCTCTTCATAATTGATACCAGGCCTTTGTGAAAATCCTTGTGCAACAAGGCGTGCCTTATATCTTTGTACCTCATTTTTCTCATTCCTTTTACGTACAAAAACCCATTTATAGCCAACAGGCTTAACACCATTTGGTGTTTGGACTACAGACCCAAAAACTTCACGTTTCGCAAGTGAAGTTAATTTNTAATTCTGCCTGGATAGCATCTTCCCATTTTGGCCAATCATTTCTCTGTCTACATTCATCAACAGATTTTGGTTCAAGATCCTCATCTTGTTGCATTATTTCAATAGCAACATTATAAGCAAAAACGTTATCGATAACAATATTATTTCGGCTCCATCTTTTTCCCGTTAAGACATAACTTATTGAGACCTCTTCATTCTTATCATTTTCAGGTACCTGAACCTCCCTTGAGGTTTTATCATTTGTTATGTCTTTGTGCTCTTCTTGAGTCACTACCTCCGTATTATGATCACATTGATCATTTGCTCCTTTTCTTTTTCGAGGATTTTTATCCTTAGAACCGATAGGTCTACCACGTTTCAAATGTGGTTTAAAATTATTTGCTTTAATTAATTGTCCTATCGGGATATCCACTCGAATTGGAGCATTAGCAACTAGAATATGTGACTTAGTCACCCTTGGTAGGTCAGTGAATGCATCTGGCAGTTGATTTGCAATATTTTGCAAATGAATTATCTTTTGAACCTCTTGTTCACATTAATTTGTTCGAGGATCTAAATGAGATATTGATAATACATTCCAATCTATCTCCTTTCTCAGCTGCTTATTTTCTCCCCCTAATATTATGTATACTGATTCATCAAAATGACAATCAAAAAATCTTGCTGTAAATAAATCTCCAGTCATAGACTCCAGATATTTTATAATAGAAGGAGATTCATACCCAACATATAATCCCAATCTTCTTTGGGGACCCATCTTTGTGCATTGTGGTGGAGCAATTGGAATATATATCGTACAATCAAAGATTCTAAGATGAAAAATATTTGGCTCCTGACCAAAAGCCAATTGCAATGGGGAGACTTTATGATAACTTGTGGGCCTTATCCGCACAATTGCTGCTGCATGTAAAATAGCATGACCCCATATTGAAATGGAAAATTTTGTTCTCATAAGCATTGGTCTAGCAATTAATTGGAGGCGTTTGATCAATGATTCCGCTAGACTATTTTGTGTATGAACATGAGTAACCGGATACTCAATTGTTATCCCAGTTGATATACAATAATCATTAAAGGCTTGGGACGTAAACTCACCAGCATTATCAAGACGAATTGTCTTAATTGCATAATCTGGAAATTGTGCTCTTAGCTTTATTATTTGAGCCAATAATCTCGCAAGTGCCATATTGCGAGTTGATAGTAAGCACACATGTGACCATCTTGTAGATGTATCTACCAAAACCATATAATATCTGAATGGTCCACATGAAGGGTGAATGGGCCCACATATATCACCCTCTATACGTTCTAGAAATGTAGGGGATTTCATCCTAACTTTAATAGCTGATGGTCTAATAATTAATTTTCCTTGAGAACATGCAGCACAAGAGAATTCTTTAAATTGAAGAATCTTATGGTTCTTCATTGAATGTCCATGTGAATTCTCAATTATTTTACGCATCATAGTAGAACCAAGATGACCCAACCGGTTATGCCAAATAATAAAATTATCTTGATTAGTAAACTTTTTATTTACTATAGCATGCGTTTCAATCTTGCTAATACTTGTGTAGTATAAGCCGGAGGAAAGAGCGGGTAACATTTCAAGCACATATTTCTTACCAGACATTATTGTAGTAATATAAAGATATTCAATCTTTTCATCATTTGTAGTCTCAATATGGTAGCCATTTTGGCGAATATCTTTGAAACTTAATAAGTTTCTTTGAGATTTACTACAATATAGTGCTTCATCAATAGCCAAATTTGTTCTTCCTGGTAGTAATAAATTGGCTCTTCCAGAACCTTCAATTAATTTTGTACTACCGGATATTGTATTAATATTGGCTTCTTTCATTACCAAATAAGAGAAATATCTCTTATCTCTTAAAATAGTATGTGTTGTAGCACTATCCAGAAGACATCTATCATCTTTATTAATCTTGAGTCCAACTGAAGACCGGAAAATTTTCATATTCTTCATTAAAAATAAATCAAAAAGTACATTATAAGAAATACGAAAGACAAACAAAATATATATTAAAAAATACTTTAGGAATGTAGAAACTAACAACACATGATACATTAGGAAAATACGCTTAAGAAAAATAAACTAGCTGCAAACATAACAAAATGACAACTTTTATTATAGCTTCATTCCCAGTAAGATGATTAGTTCTTCAGTCAATATCCTCAAAGAAGTCTCCAGCTTCTAAATGAGTAATATTTGCTAGGCCTCCAAAATCATCATCTTTATATGCAAGATGTGCCTCAGAATCATATTTGTTTGAGGGACCTGCTTCATCATCATTATTTTGAAAGGTCAAGTGTGCCTCCACATTATTTTCTTTCTTTCTAAGGGAGGCTTGATAAAGTTTGACAAAATAATCTGGCGTACGACAAATGCGTGCCCAATGACCTTTCATACCACATCGGTGACACATACTAATTTTACCTTTTGAAGGATTAATTTGAGAACCCTTATTGTTCTCCTGTTTACTTCCACCATAATGACGATAATTGTTTCGTCCCCTGCCACGTCCACATCTACGACTATGTCCACGATCACGATAATTATTTTGTTTTCTTTCAGACTTATCATATGCTGCTACAGCATTCACTTCCGGGAATGGTGCTGACCCAGTGGGACGGGCTTCATGATTTTTCATTAATAGAGTATTATTCTGCTCTACCACAAGTAGGCATGTGATTAACTCAGAATATTTCTTAAAACCCTTTTCACGGTATTGCTGTTGTAGCACCACATTTGAAGCGTGAAAAGTAAAAAATATTTTTTCTAATAAGTCCTCATTTGTGATAGTGTCTCCACATATTTTTAATAGAGAACTTACTTTAAAGATAGCCGAATTATACTCATTTACGATTTTAAAGTCTTGCAACCTTAAATGTATCCATTCATACCGATCTTTCGGTAATACCGTAAGTTTTAGGAGGTCATATCGATCCTTCAAATTAATCCATAACTCAAGTGGATCTTTTACAGTTAAATATTTAGTTTTTAACCCTTCATGTAGATGATGACGAAGGAAAATCATGGCCTTCGCTTTATCCTGATTTGATGCTTTATTTTCTTGTATAATAGTATTTCCAAGATCTTTAGCATCAAGGTGAATTTCAGCATCAAGGACCCATGATAAATAATTCTTCCCGGTAATGTCTAGTGCCACAAATTCAAGCTTTGACAAGTTTGACATATTAAAACTAATCACAAAAGTAAATGGGTTAGAACAAATAAAAATAATTTTCAATGAAAATATACTTGTAAAAATAAATCAGACAACTAATTAAGAAGTTGATCACTTCAAACATGTAGTATAAAAACTAACATATAATATATATGTCAAATAAACAAGAATTATGGAGTATATGAATAAACACAAAGAGATATATTTAGTATGGTAAAAGAAAAGCAATTTATTATAAACGTGAATTTGAGGAATAACCATATACGGTGATAAGAGTAAATGTATTCAAATATTACTTTCCACCAATTGTAAAGTAATTTAAACTAGTACGTACAATAATTACTTTGTCACCTTAGTTATCACTATTTTATTTTTGTAGAATGTCTTGAAGATAAGTTTTGCTCTACGCAAGTCCACACATATTTATTAAAATTTTTTTTTGTTAGTTTAACGCACTTAAGATCTATATCTTATATTTTCTTTAACAATAAGCAAGGTAAGAGAACTTCAGTAACATGATCAACTAAAATAAATGCTTAACAGTATATGAATTTGTTAATAAATAGCATATTGGTGCATATATATTACCATAAACTAAAAGAATATATAGTGATATACCTGAAGGAGAATCGAACACAATTAGGATCTGATTGTAAAAATGAAGGTGACAATCGTGTTGATAACGTGTTATAAATATAATTCAAAATAACAATATCGAACAAGGAAAAACAAGCTAAGAGATATAGAGAGAAAGAGAGGAAGAGAGATTCTTATTTCTTCTTCAATTGTGTATTTTTCCTATCTATTACAAGGCCTTTATATAGGCATGAAAAGTGAATAAAAATATGACATTGAATATATCATTAAGCATAGAAATATGTCATTGAATATGTCATTAAGCATTTGAGAAGATCAGAGAGGAAGAGTAGACATCCAACATAATTTGATTTCTCTTGTAACAGTAAAGTCTTTTAAGAGGATAAAGTATTGTTTTGGACAAGAAAAGAAAGTGATCAGCTGGAAAAGGAATCTAAGCATCAAAATGAAGTGGATTGAAGAAAAAAATAGAATAAAGTAGTCTAATACATTTATCCCTTTAGCTGTTTCGTATACGACTCAACAACTTTTTTTTGTACATGTATTCTAATCGTGGAGTTCACAAATGCACTTTAACGTTATCTGCAATTGTGAAAATGAATCTATTAGAAAGGAAAGTTTTTACTTATATACCTTTATTTAATAAATCATGATTGCAACATCGATTTAATGCGATGATGGAATATGAAGAGTGACAAACTAACTGTGTTTGAGTGAGTAAAATCCGTTCAATCACGTGAATCAGATTAACCCATAAGGAAAAGGATTTTTCCAACAAGAATTACCTTAAATATCCACTAACTCGAAGTTTTAATTAAAAAAAAACTACCAGTACTCAATAATTTTTTTTTTATCATTTCTGGCCAATTAGCAAGTACCCATTTTGCAGAGAATCAGAGAAATTAAAAAACAACCACCTGCTTGGATTTTCTCAAACGTTCCAATTGAGTGGTAAAATATTCCCAGATTGAGAGCCACTGGTAAAAGGGTTCAATTGAATCTCATTCGCTGAAAAAATTATACTGCGTAAATAAAATAACGAGTTAGTTATATATAAACTATTGAATCTTTTTAACATTAGGAAAGATTCAAGTAAAGTGGCAAAGGGGTTCCAAAGACTGCTTCAGGTTACATGTGTGAATTTTTCGAATCCTTTGTATAAAATCTTAGCTCCGTAATTACTGAGAGCTACACTGTCACGATCCAAGCCCATAGCATTCCGATGTAAGATTCGCCTAAAGTGACATGTGCATGTCTTCTTCAAAAGTTTGCCAGCCTAGAAACCTGCCCAGTCGTACTCGACTTGCTCTCGTATTAGAGCCACTTCTTGCGTAACCTTGAACGATGGTGGGACAAACCTTAGCAGTCAACTGAGTTTAGATGAATCCCATATCTTTGAGAAGGTGGTGTGCAAACCTGAATGAGAACGTTGAATCTCTAGGGAGGTGTATGTGACACCCCTTATTGAATCAAACATCGACAAAATACGGGAGAGATGTTGAATGTATAAATAAACAAGTCTTAAGCTTTAATGACACCGTGCGAGCCTAGGCGCAAAATAAATAATATCACTAATGAGATGGATCGTTACATACACATTGTGATATTTCAAAGTCATGCCTAGCTAAGAGCAAGAGAACTACTACCATTTGTATGAATTTCTCCTATTTTGATCCCATCATGAGAAAAGGACATGTCTATATTTAAGAAGGCACAATTTATTGTATGATATTAGATCTTACAGCAATGCTCATAAAATAAACTCCTTTATTAGCAGACAGTTTTCCTCGTCCTTGGGTTGCAACTGCTGATGTCATAACTTTTATTACTCGTTAACTTTTGTTGAAATTAAATTTTCAGACCCACCATATCTAATGGAAATTCTGATGTCAAAGTTGATTTGATCTTTTAGCTGTAAAAGAACCACTTTTGATCTGGCAAACAGATCCTGAAAGTGGAAAAAAGGGTTCATACTTCATATCCAATATTTGCCGAAGCATCAATTTATTCTCTTGACGACAATTTTTCATAGATTGTCTAAATAATTGAAAGATAACATTCAAATTTTCACACAAAACACAAACCCGCATAAAATTATATACGGTCGAAATAGATTTCGGCCTTTGTACGTCTAATCGAGTTCGAAAAATAATCGATCGAAGTGAGACTTCGAGATGGGTTCCGAAGATGGTACAAACAAGCTTCGAACCCGATGGGCCGATCAATGTCGAGTTCGATATCATTATCAAGCTCAAATCTAAATCGAACTATGATGCAACGTAAAGCTATCAAGCTTATGATCCAGAGACCGACCAACATTGACCCCGAATCAATTCAAGGATCCGAGTCAGAATCGAGCTTAAGCCAAAGATCGAGAGCTCGAGTTAGAATCGAGCTCAAACCAAGATCGAGTGCTCGAGTCAGATCGAGCTCACAGACAAAAGCCGTTGCAATCCCACTAGAGGAGAGAATCTTGGCAGGAATTGTGGACAAGCTGATTTATCATAGATCTCCCACTAAGTATTTTCAATTATATTTAAAGTAAGATCCCTCTACTATAAAGGGGAGGGTTATCATTTCTGGAAGGGCAGTTTTTGGAGCTCACATTATAATTCAAGCACCATATCCTCTTATATTCAAGAGTTACACTTTTAAGCCTCATAAACTGATTCATCTTGCTTAGTCCTAAAAATCACCTTCTTTACAACTTTATTTATTTTGCACTCTTTACAGTCCATATTTGATATTTTCTTTTATCCTTACGATTTGTATTAAGTTATATCACATATCCTTAGAACTACGTATAAATTCAACTCTATTCATTTTTCGGGTAAACAGTTCGGCGCCCACCGTGGGGCTCAGAATAACAGTGGTTATTTGATACGAATCTGAAAAAACACGCCATTGTGTTTTGCGCTTGTTTCCGAAAATATCTTACGTTTTGGATTAGCTACGACTAACCACCAATCAAATGGCTTCACCAATCGACAACGGAGCCGGTCTTCAAGACGAAAACAACAACTTGACACCCAGTACCGAAAGACCACTTGTAAACGTCGTTGGAGCTCGAATCGAAGCGCCAATAGATATCAATTCGCATGTAGCCATTGAGGCGAACCTATATGCTGAACCCGAGAATAGCATCCATGGTGGCACTCGGTCTGCAGCTCGAGATACCTATAATGTCGAGGAAAATAGCGTTAGCTTGCGTATGATTTTCGAAATGTTGCAAGCCCAACAGGCAGTAATAGCTCAGTTGCAGAGCCAAACCCAGCTACAAAGCAGGCCGGAGCCCAATCCACCTCGAGAAATCACCCACAGAACGGAGCCAGCCATAGTGAAGTCAAATGAGCAAGAATCGGAGACTACTCCCGAAATTGCTAAATTGCTCGAGGAACTCACAAAGCGAGTCGTAACCAACGATAAAAAAGTAGAAACTTATAACTTTAGGGTCGATCAGATCCCGGGAGCTCCACTAATGATAAAAGGGTTGGATTCAAAAAATTCGTGCAAAAATATTTTCCCTCGAGCGTAGTCCCGAAACCGATCCCCAAAAAATTTCGTATGCCCGAAATTCCCAAACATAATGGAACGACCGATCCCAACGAGCACGTCACTTCTTACACATGTGCCATCAAGGGCAATGATTTAGAAGACGATAAAATCGAATCTGTGTTGTTAAAAAAATTCGGAGAGACCCTCTTTGAAGAGGGAAATGATTTGGTATCACAACCTACCATGCAAATTCCATCGACTTGTTCGCCATGTTAGCAGATTCTTTTTGTGAAAGTACATGCCGGCGCCATAAAAGTTGCAACAGGGAAATCGGACCTCTTCAAGGTAAGACAAAAGGATAACGAGATGCTGAGGGAGTTCGTATTTCATTTTCAAATGGAACGAATGGACTTGCCACCAGTCACAGACGATTGGGCTGTTCAGGATTTCACTCAAGGTTTGAACGAATGAAGTTCGACGGTTTCACGGTGGTTAAAGCATAACCTGATCGAATACCCAGCCATCACGTGGGCCGACGTGCACAATCGGTACAAATCAAAAATTAGGGTCGAAGATGATCAATTGAGGTCTGAACCCGCTGTTCGAAGGGATACTAATCGAGAACGAGGTCCGATCGGGGATCGATACCAACCGTACAACGGAAGCCACAGAGTCAGTGAATCGAGACATAACCTCGAGAAAAATAACAAAAGAAGTAATCGAGGTCAAGGGTCCCAGGGGCTGATGAACAAAAGTAGGTTTGATAGGCCCGCCGGATCTAAGGAAGCACCTCGGTTATCGGAATATAACTTCAGCATTAATGCATCCACTATCGTTTCGGCTATCGGACGCATCAAAGACGCTAAATGGCCTCGACCCATGCAGACCGATCCTGCCCAGAGGAATCCCAATCAAATGTGCGAATATCATGGAACCTATGGCCACAGAACGAAAGATTGCAGGCAACTAAGAGAGGAAGTAGCCCGGTTATTTAACAAAGGGCACCTTCGAGAATTTTTGAGCGATAGGGCGAACAACCATTTTAAAAACAGGGATTTCGGCAAGCAAAACGAACAAGAAGAACCATAACACGTCATTCACATGATCATCGGCGACGCAGATACCCCTCAGGGACCAGTGCTTAAGCGCACTAAGACATCGATTGTGAGAGAAAAGCGATCTCGAACTCAAGATTACACACACATAAGAACTTTGTCCTTCAATGATAAAGATGCAGAAGGAGTCATACAACCTCATAAAGATGCACTAGTAATATCCGTACTCATGAATAAAACTAAAGTTAAGTATGTGTTGATTGATCCAGGTAGCTCGGCCAACATCATCAGATTGAAGGTCGTAGAACAGCTCGGCCTGCAGGACCATATCGTACTTGCAACCCTGATTCTAAACGGATTCAATATGGCATGTGAAACCACCAAAGGCGAGATAATTCTACCAATAAACGTGGTCGGAACCATCGAGGAAACGAAGTTCCACGTGATCGAAGGTGATATGAGATACAACGCCCTTTTCGGAAGGCCATGGATCCACAACATGAGAGATATACATTCGACCCTACACCAGGTCCTCAAATTCCCAACATCGAGAGGAGTTAAAATAGTGTACGGAGAACAACCAGCCGCAAGAGAAATGTTCGCCGTCGAGGAAGCAAAACCAATATCCTCGGCCCTTGCCTCTGCCAGTAAAGGGATCAGGCTCAAAAGGGGAACGGGATACCAAATAACAATCACAAACATCGGCTTTGACCCAACCAGATAACCAGAAGATCGAAGAAGATGATGATTAGAGGATCCCTCGATCCTTCGTGATTCCTGATGACTCCGATGCCACCAAATCAACGGTTGAGGAACTGGAGCAAGTCACACTAATCGAGCATTGGCCCGAATGGAAGGTATACTTGGGAACGGGGTTGAGCCCCGAACTCGAAAAGAAATTCGTTCAATTTCTTATCGATAACATTGATTGTTTTGCCTGGTCCCATTTAGATATAATAGGGATCCCGCCGGACATAACGACGCATCGGCTAAGTTTGGACCCCAGGTTCAGACCGGTGAAGCAAAAGAGAAGACCCCAGTCCGAGAGAAAGCACGCGTTCATAAAAGGCGAGGTAACCAAGCTTCTCAAAGTAGGGTCCATTCGGGAGGTGAAATATCCCGAATGGCTAGCCAACGTAGTTGTAGTCCCTAAAAAAGGG
>AWOL01S0010914.1:53400-82609 GCA_000715115.1 Nicotiana otophora | reverse complement strand
GTCTATATATATATATATATATATATATACAATATTACAGTATTTTCACCACCATCGAGCTATAATTGCTAGGCAGGTGTCTATTGGGCAACCTCTGATCAGGTGGTAAGTTATATACATAGCCTTTTGTGGCCGAGCGCCTATGAGCGACCCCAGGATGGCCAAGATACAATGCCTAGTATTGTTGAGCGCCTATGAGCAAGCCTACTACGGCAGAACAGTTACACATACCGAGCCTTATAAGGCCGGGAAACTATTTTACTTACTATATTGAGAGACATGATTCAGTATCAGCAAGTAATCATATCTTCAAATTATATTTGACTCCCAGGTACTTTCAGTTATTATATTATCAGTTCAATTTCGGCTTTCAGTTATTCTGTTGCCTTACAAACTCGGTACATTATTTAGTACTGACGTCCCTTTTGCGGGGGACGCTGCATTTCATGCCTGCAGGTCCTAATAGACAGCTGGATAGACCTTCCTAGTAGACAATGTCAAACATCAGCTTGGTTAGTAAGCTCTACTTCTCGGAGTTACCGGGTCTATACCTTGGAGTCCATTATATATATATAGGTTTTGTGGGTAGGTCGAGGCCTTGTCCCGACCATGATGCAGTTTAGTTATTCCTAGAGGCTTTTAGACGAGGCTTGTACATTTTTTATATCAGTATTGTGGCTTTACTAGCCCTATGTAGATATTTAGTTTGGTATTGCTGTTTGTAGACGTTATTTTCAGATGATTCAGAATATGGCCTCATCATCCTAAGTTCAAGGTTACCTTTCCAAAGTTCATAGTTATAGAGTGGTACGCACGGGCCGAGTATGGCACCGGGTGCCGGCCACACCTCTTCAGGTTTGGGACGTGACATAAATACCCCAAATCCAAGATTAGATGTGTTACATACCTCAAAACACGCAAGTCATAACTCCAACAAGCCCTCCCTACTTGTATCGGATTCCAAACGACTCGAATCTAGTCTCAAACAACTAAATATCAACAAATAATGCCAGAGGAAAACACTTCAAATAATAAAGTTTCGATCTTTATCAAAATCAAAAATTCAACCCAAAAGTAAACCCAGGGTCCACACCTCGAAACCTGACAAAATACACAAATTCCGAACACCAATTTGATTACTAGTCCAACCATACCAAAATCATCTAATTCCGACCTCAAATCGACCTTCATACCTCTATTTTTCATTTTTAAAGTTCCCACAAAATTCCTCATTTCTTTACTTTAATTCACTAATTAAATGCTGAAACAAATATGGAAACATTAAATAATAATATATTCGAGTAAAAAACACTTACCCCGATCCAGATCTTGAAAATCCCCTTCAAAATTGCCCAAAACTGAGCGCTACAACTCAAAATATGAAATAATAACTCTAACCTTGGAAATAGGTTTTAAACATTCTGCCCAGGCATTATGCATCGCGATCGCGGGACCAACGTCGCAATCGCGAAGAACAAATATTCACAGCCTCCAAAATAGTCTACGCGAACGCGAAGACACAACCATGAATGAGATTCTTAACCGGCCTGACTCTTCACGAACGCGTGCACAACTACGCGATTGTGTAGGCTTAAAGCCTAACGGTGAGCTGACCACTCCTCTACACGAATGCGTGAACCTTCTCGCGCCCGCATGGTCCTAAGACTCTCAAAGCTTCGCTAACGCGCACCTATTATCACGAACGGGAAGAATAAACTACCACCAGCCAGCAACAACTCATATCGATCGCGTCCCTTTCTTCGTGATCGCGAAAGAGTAAACTAGATACACAAATATCAGTAGTCCAACAAGGTCCAAAATGAAGCCGAACTTTATCTGATTCACACCCGAGGCCCCCGTGACCCCGTTAAACATACCAACAAGTCCTAAAACACAATACAAAATTAGTCGAAGCCTCAAATCACATAAAAGAACATCGAAATCACGAATCGTACCCCAATTCAAGCCTAATGAAACTCATGAACTTCTAACTTCTAAAACCAATGTCGAACCATATCACATCAACTCCGAATGACCTCAAATTTTGCACACTAGTCCCAAATGATACAACGAACCTATTCAAATTCCTAGAATAAAAATCCAAACCCGATATCAATAAAGTCAATTCTCTGTCAAATCTCTCAACCTTCCAAACCTTCAACTTTCCAACTTTTGCCAATTCAAGACAAAATGACCTACAAACCTCCAAATCAATATCCGGACATACGCCTAAGTCCAAAATCACCATATAAAGCTATTGCAACCATCAAAACTCCATTCTGGAGTTGTCTACATAAAAGTCAAACTCCGGTCAACTCTTTCAACTTAAGCTTCTAACCATGGGACTAAATGTCCCAATTCAGTCCGAAACTTTTCTGGAACTAATCCAACCAACCCGGCAAGTCACATAACCATAAATGAACATAGAAGAAGCGATACATGGGGGACCGGGGATACATTACTTAAAACGACCAGTGAAGTCATTACATTCTCCCCCTATTAAACAAACGTTCATCCTCGAATGGGTCTAGAATCATACCTGGAGCCTCAAATAGGTGTGGATAACTGCTGCCCATCTCCCACTCGGTCTCCCAAGTAGCCTCCTCGACTAGATGGCCTCTCCACTAAACCTATACCTAAGCTATATTCTTTGATCTCAACTTTAGAACCTGCCGATATAAAATGGCCACCGGCTCCACATCTTAAGTCAAATCCCTATCTAACTGAACTGTGCTGAAATCAAAAGCATGAGACGGGACACCATAATACTCCGGAGCAGAGAAACAAGAAACACTGGGTGAACACCCGATAGATTAGATGGCAATTCAAGCTTGTAGGCCACCTCTCCAATCCTCTCAAACACCTCAAAACGGCCGATATACCGAGGGCTCAACTTGCCCTTCTTCCTAAACCTCATCACACCCTTCATGAGTGAAACTCTGAGCAACATCTTCTCACCCACCATATATGCAACATCAAGAACCTTCCCATCAGCATAACTCTTTTGTCTAGACTGTGTTGTACGAAGCCAATATTGGATCAACTTGACTTTCTCCAATGCATCTCGAACTAAATCAGTACCCAACAACCTAGCCTCTCCCGGATCAAACCAACCAACTGGAGAACGACACCGCCTCCCATATAAGGCCTCGTAAGGAGCCATCTGAATACTCGATTGGTAGCTGTTGTTGTAGGAAAACTCTGCAAGCGGTAGAAAATGATCCCAAGAATCCCCAAAATCCATAACACAAGGGCGTAGCATATCCTTCAAGATCTGATTGGTGTTCTCGTACTGTCTGTCCGTGTGGGGGTGGAATGTTGTACTCAACTCAACCCGTGTGCCTAACTCTCGCTGCACTTATCTCCAAAACTGCGATGTGAACTGCGTGCCCCGATCAGAAATGATGGAAATAGGCATGCCATACAAGTGGATAATCTCCCAGATGTAAATCTGAGCCAACCGCTTCACAGAATAAGTAGTCACAACCGGAATGAAGTGTGAAAACTTAGTCAACTGGTCCACAATCACCCAAACTGCATCGAATTTCTTCAAAGCCTGCTGGAGCCCAACAACAAAGTCCATGGCAATACGCTCCCATTTCCACTAGGGAATCTCAAGTTTCTGGAGCAAACCACCTGAACTTTGATGCTTCTACTTCACCCGCTGACAGTTCAAGCACCGAGCCACACACTCTACTATATCTTTTTTCATTCTTCTCCACCAATAGTGCTGCCTCAAATCCTGATACATCTTCGCGACACCCGAATGAATGGAATACCGCAAATTGTGGGCCTCTTCAAGAATCAACTCAAGCAACCCATCTATATTAGGCACAAAAATCCGACCATGCATCTGCAACACACCATTATTTCCAATAGAAACATCCTTAGCATCACCGTGCTGCACCGTGTCCTTAAGGACAAGCAAATGGGGGACATCATGCTGACACTCTCTGATGCGCTCATAAAAAGAAGATCGAGAAACCATGCAAACAGGAACCCGACTAGGCTCCGAAATATCTAACCACATGAACTAATATGCCAAGGCCTGAACATCTGATGCTAGAGATCTCTCACCAACTAGAATATATTCAAGGCTACCCATACTCATAACCTTTCTACTCAAGGCATTGGCCACCACGTTAGCCTTCCCGGGATGATACAAAATGGTGATATCATAGTCTTTTAATAGCTCTAACCACCTCCGCTGCCTCAAGTTTAGATCCTTTTGCTTAACCAAGTGTTGCAGACTCCGATGGTATGTTAATTCCTCAGAAGACACGCCGTAGAGATAGTGCCTCCAAATCTTCAATGCATGAACAACGGCTGCCAACTCTAAATCATGAACTGGGTAGTTCTTCTCATGAGGCTTCAACTGGCGCGAAGCATAAGAAATCACCATACCCTCCTGCATCAAGACACACCCAATACCAATTTGCGAAACATCATAATAAATAGTATATGAACCCGATGCTGAAGGTAAAATTAGAATTGGAGTTGTGGTCAAGGAAGTATTGATGCAACAATAGATGAGAATGGAGCACCCTTCTGAGTTAATCTGGTCAAAGATGCAGCAATGGACGAGAAGCTTTCCATGAAATAGCAATAATATCCATCCAAGCCAAGAAAACTTTGAATCTAAATGGCCGAAGACGGTCTGGGCGAACTCTGAACTGCCTCAATCTTCTTTGAATCTACCTTGATCCTCTCACTAGACACCACATGCCCCAATAATGCCATAAAATCAAGCCAAAACTCACACTTGGAGAATTTAGCATATAACTTCTTCTCCATCAACTTTTGGAGTACAATCCTTAGATGCTACTCATGATCCTCCTGTCTGCGTAAGTACACCAGTATATCACCAATGAATACTATGACAAAAGAATCGATATATGGCTAAAATACATTGTTCATCATATGCATAAATGATGCTATGGCATTGGTCATCCCAAAAGACATCACAAGAAACTCGTAGTGACCATAGCAGGTCCTGAATGCCATCTTCAGAATAGTAGAATCCCGAATCTTCAACTGGTGATACCTAGACCTCAAATCAATCTTAGTGAAAACTCTAGCACCCTGAAGCTAGTCAAATAGGTCATCAATGTGAGATAGTGGGTACTTGTTCTTAATTGTAACTTTGTTCAACTACTTGAAATCAATTCACATCCGTATAGTACCATCCTTCTTCTTCACAAACAGAACTGGTGCACCACAAGGTGACACACTAGGACTAATGAATCCCTTATTAAGTAGCTCCTAAGTTGTTCTTTCAATTCTTTCAACTCTGCTGGTGCCATACGATACGGAGGAATAGAGATGGGTTGAGCACCCGACACTAGATCAATACAAAAATGAATATCCCTATCGGGTGGCATGCCTGGTAGGTCTACAGGAAACACATCCAAAAAGTGTATCTCTACCAGAATGGACTCAATGGTAGGAGTATCAACACTAACATCCCTCACAAAGGCCAAATATGCCAAACATCCTTCTCAACCATCCGTTGAGCCTTCAAGTATGAAATCACTCTAATGGGAACATAATCTAGGGAAGCTCTCCACCAACCCTAGGAAACCCCGCCATCGCCAATGTCACGGTCTTAGCATGACAATCCAGAATAGCTTGACATGGTGACAACCAATCTATGACTAAAATCATGTCAAATTCAACCATGCTAAAAAGTAAAAGATCAACTCTTGTGTCTAAACCTCCAATAGTCACCACATACGATTGATACACACGGTCCACAATGATAGAATCATCCACCAGTGTAGATACATGAACAAGCATAGCTAAAGAATCACGGGGCATGCCCGAATAATGAGCAAAGTATGATGATACATATGAATAAGTGGAACCAGGGAAAAAATAATACTAAAACATCCCTGTGGCATACTGAAACAATACATGTGATAACAACATCGGAAGTAACTGCTTCTGTCCTGGCAAGAAAAGCATAGCATCGAGCCCGACCACCACCTGGTCAACATCTCCCTCTAGGGCGAGCTCAAAGTGCCTAAGTCCTACCCCTAGATGGCTGAGTGGGTGGTGAAGTAACTTGTGCAAGGGTCATACATTGGCCTCCCTGCTGCACTGGACCACTGTAGTGATGGGGGCAATACTTACTCACATGCCCCAACTCCCCACAGCCGTAACAACCTTGAGCTGGAAATGACGATGGGGCCTGAATCGGAACCCAAGAACTAGAATAACCACTGGAAGAACTCGGTGCCGAGGAACCCTGAAATGATGGAGAACGATACGAACTCTAAGCTAGAAGTGCACTGAAAGATGTCTGACTCGGACGAGTTATGTATGAACCATGACTAGCTGATGCACCACTATGAACCGGGTGAGCTATCTGAGCGGGCCTGTAAAGAGGACCTCTACTGTGATGTGACTGACCTCCATATCAGGTACCACTGAAACCACAAAGTCCACAGGGCCTCTTGCCCTCCCACACCTCACGCTCAAGCCTGCAAACCGACTCCAAGCGCCTAGCAATCTTGACCACCTGGTCAAACCTAGCATCTGTCTCGGCCTCTTGGGCCAAACTATAACGTAAGCCATAGTTGAGGCCATAAATGAACCTCCTGATCCTCTCTCTCTATGAGAACCAACCATATATCATGACGAGCCAAATCTGTGAATCTCATACTGGGTCACAGTCATATCTCCCTAGCATAGCTGCTTAAAATCTCTACGCAGCTCCTCACTGCGAGTCTGTGGGAAAAACTTCTCTAAAAAGAGAATGGAGAACTCATGCCATGAAAGTGGCGCTGCGCTAACTGTCCTGCTCAACTCATAGTCCTACCACCATCTGTAGGCTGCCCCTATCAGCTGAAAAGTGGTAAATGCAACTCCACTGGTCTCCAATAGACCTACTGTACGAAGAATCCGCTGACACCGGTCTAGGACATCCTAAGCATTCTCTGACTCCTTCCTGCTGAACTCTAGAGGCTTAAGCCTCCCAAATTTCTCTAGTCTTTTATGCTCCTCATCACTGATAGGTAGGCTAGCCTCGGCCTGAGCAACAACAACCAGTTGGGCTGGTAGTACCCCCCGTATCTGGAGTCTCTGAGCTACTTGCTCTGGAGTATGGACGATGGGGGTTTGGGCACCTCCCCTGACCTGTGAAGTGGCTGGTGTAGCTGGAATCGAAACCGCCTGATCAAGGCTCGTGCATATAGTCAAAATCAATGCCAAGGCCTCTTGAAGGCCTAGGAGGACAATGGGCACTGTTGGGGCCTGAGCTGGTCCCACTAGCTCAATAACAATTTATATCTACTCCTCAGCTGGAGCAACCGGTGGCTCCACAGGTGCTGCTCTAGCTATAGTACGAGTCGCCCTCGGCCTCTACCGCGGCCCTGACCTCTCGCGACCCAAGCTGGTTGTGCTAGTGGTCGTCTGCATGATCCGGTCACATATGTCCTTACCATCTGTGAGAGAATAGAAGAGTCAAGGTTCAAACTTCGGAAATAACAAATTTGCACGATACAAATGCAAGAAAGTGAAGTTTCCTAATAGTTTGGTGGCCTCTCGAAGATAAGTACAAACGTCTCCCTACCGATACACAAGACTCTACTAAACTTACTCGTGACTCGTGAGACCTAAGAAACCTAGTGGTCTAGTACCAACTTGTCACGACCCAAAATCCACAAGTCGTGATTGCACCTAACCCAACCCGCTAGGTAAGCCAACAGTCACATAATAATTGTGAAATCAATTAAACATGGTGTAATAACTCAACAGCTGAAGAATGTCATAAAATATATGAGAACAAAACCAAAATGCTGCTACAACCAACCCCAAAACCTGGTGTCAACGAGTACACGAGCACTACTGAATAACAAGGTACCGGAAAAATCCTCTAATACAACTGTCTGAAAATAAGAACAGTAAAGATAGAGATAACAAAAAGAGTCCTTCAAGGATTGCAGACGAAATGGCAACTACCTCGTAGTCTCACAAAAGCTGGCAACAACTCAAGTCTGAAAATTACCTTGACTGGATGTACTTGGATCTGCACACGAAGTGCAGATTGTAGTATGAGTACAACCGACCCAATGTACTCAATAAGTAACAACACTAACCTTGGGTTGAAATCAGTGACGATCTCACAGCAATAGTCAAATGCCAATACCAATAATCGATAAGAGTTCAGGAAATAAAGGATAAACTGTAAAGACAGTAGCTCAATGATATCAAGTTCAGCGTATTCACATTTCAGAAATTTAGGTTGCTCTCAAGTATAATAGTTAAAGCCCAACAGATCCAACATGTCTATTATCAGTTAGCATGAGGAAAGTACATCTATATGCCTACATGTCAATTACACATGTAAATCAACAGTGTCAGAGTGGATCCATCAAGAATATTTACACTTAGCACTGTACGGGTGCCTGACATAACTGTCCATGATCAAGCACGTATATAAAATATTGTGCCTGGCCCACTACTGGCATGTCAAACTCCGAAGGGGCGGATCCTACACAAGTGCTAATCATAATCATTTGGCCTAATAGTGAGACGTGGTGCATGTGTTGCCCCAAAACAATAACACTTAGCCCAGTATGGGCTTGGCGTACGCGTCACCTCCAAATCAGTTCCAAACCGGCTTTAAGGCCCAAACACAATCATTTGCCGTTCAAGTTTTAGATAAACACATCTCAAATACTCAGTTTAATAGTATTACCATTAAGCAATATCAAATATGTGAGGAATCAAATAATGAGTACTGATCCAGAGATATCATACACGTATAAAGTATCATAACTGAGAACATGTGTGCAAATAAGGTATATAACTCAGAAACAAGAAGAAAAGCCCTATCAAGTCTCTAACAGTTAGCACATAGCCTAGACATGATGTCTAACATGATTCATAGTTCAAATAATCAAACAAGTAGAGAGAATGCAGGGATAACATGATATGATAGAAAAACAAGTCCGATAATAGCCTAAAGGCATTCCCAAAGTATGAACACATTAGTGCACGCACACATGCCCGTCACCTGGCGCGTACGTCACACCAATATCTTTCATATAACGTATTTCTCAAGGTTAAATACCCTCAAATCCAAGTTTAGATGTGTTATTTACCTCAAAACATGCAAGTTACAACTTTAACAAGCCCTTCGCACGCGTATCGGCCTCCAAATGACTCGAATCTAGTCACAAACAACTTAATATCAACAAATAATTCCGTAGGAAACAACTTCAAACAATAAATTTTCAATCTTTATCAAAATCAAAAATTCAACCCTGGGCTTGCATATCGGAACCCAATGAAATTCACAAATTCCGGACACTCATCCGATTACGAGTCCAACCATACAAAAATCATCGAAGTTTGACCTCAAATCGACCTTCAAACCTCCATTTTTTATTTTTTAAAAGTTTCCACAAAATCCCCCATATCTTCACTTTAATTCGCTAATAAATGCTAAAACAAAAATGGAATTATAAAATAATAACTAATCCAATTAAAAAAACACTTACCCCGATCTAAATCTTGAAAATCCCTAACAATCGTCCAAAATCAAGCTCTACAACTTAGATTTGAAATAAAAACTCTACACCTCGAAATGGGTTTTAAATATTCTGCCCAGGCATCATGCAATGCGATCGCGGGACCTCTGCGCAATCGCGAAGAACAAATAATCACAACCTCCAAAATGGTCTACGCGAACGCAAAGACATAACCACAAACGCGATGCTTACCCGATTTGACTCTTCGCGATTGCGTAGGCTTAAAGCTTGGCGCTTAGCTGACCACTCCTCTACACGAACACGTGAAGATTATCACATCTGCAATGTCCTGATACTGTCAAAGCTTCGCTGATGCGGGCCTATTATTGCGAACACGAAGAATAAATTACCACCTGTCAGCAACAACTCTTCGCGATCGCATCTCTTTCTTCGCGATCGCGAAAGCGGAAACCAGATACACATATATCAACAGTCCAACAAGGTCCAAAATGAAGCCGAACTTGATCCAAATCATATCCGAGGCCCCCCGGACCCCGTCTGAACATACCCCAAAATGAAGCAGAACTTGATCCGAATCATACGCGAGGCCCCCGGACCCCGTCTGAACATACCAACAAGTCCTAAAACATAATACGAATTTAGTCGAAGCCTCAAATAACATCAAACAATATCAAAATCACGAATCACACCCCAATTCAAACCTAACGCAACTAATGAACTTCCAACTTCTAAACCCAATGCCGAACCATATCAAATCAACTCCGAATCACCTCAGATTTTGCACACTAGTCCAAAATGACACAACGGTCCTAAACCAAATCCGGGAACCAAAAATAGAACCTGATATCAATAAAATCAACTCTCGGTCAAACCTCTCAACCTTCCAAACCTTCAACTTTCCAACTTTCGTCAATTCAAGCCAAAATGACTTACAGACGTCCAAATCATTATCCGGATATACGTGTAAGTCCAAAATCACAATACAAAGCTATTAGAACCATTAAAATCGGAGTCGTCTACACAAAAGTCAAACTCTGGTCAACTCTTTTAACTTAAGCTTCCAACCTTGAGACTAAGTGTCCCAATTCACTACGAAATTTCCCCGGAACGAATCCAACCAACCCGACAAGTCATATAACCCCAAATGAGCATATAAGAAGTGATAAATGGGGGAACAGATATACCTGCGGTAACAGTTGCGTAAAAGTAGGCAAACCCGATCTGATATAGAATACACACTCTCATTAGACTTACAAATAGCCCCATACCAATTTCAATCATCCCCAAACATGTATATAACCTTCCAAAAGTCCATAGCAACCTATCCATAACATACCATCAGCTCTCCAATTCTTAACATATCTTCACAGACCGTAACCAAGGAATAGTCTGCCTGCGAGAACATCCAGTCTCTAAACCTCAAGAATAATGGAATCTCCATATCCTACCCCAACTCCACTGCTCAGATAACTGATACATAACACATACTCCATTATCGTACAGAAAATACTAATATAGATCCCCTGCACCACGTAGCAAAACTTGAACCTCGGCAACCCATAACTAGGCGATCACTGTAACACTAGCCAAGCATTCGCAAGTCAAAGAATAATGCGCCTTCTAAAATGTGCACCAATCTCATGCGACATCAAATACTGCCAGCATTCTGTTAAACGTTTGAAACCATCCGTGCCATCTAGAACCCATGACCTTCCCTTCGAAATTATACCGTAACCTTGTGCTCACGACTTTCAGTCCCACTCGGCGCATCACCACCATCATGCTAACTTATAAAATTAGGAAATTCTCATAATCAACTCTGAACTACAAGCAAGGTGAGGACCTCATCAACCGAGAACCTTTCATTTAACTCAGTCCGGGAGGACATCACCACACGCAATACACCTTTTATACCTGTAGAAGACATCAACCCCAAGCTATTGGCCATAAACATCGTGAATCCTTATAATCCATTAACAAATAATCAAGTCTTTAGAACTGGTTTTCCTCTAACTCAACCGAGTCACGCAGACTGCCAAACCAAAAGTAACTCAACCCGAAATGCTCACTCTGAAAGAATCTTCTCCGAATTCGAAGTCATTTCTTGCATCTCTCTAATACTACTATGTAGAATCATTCTTGATATAGAAGTACCACAAAGCCAGACACCATCCACTACCGATCCCAAGTCCTAGCCGTACACAAAGCTGAAAATCCTTAAATACCACATGTAAATCTTGAACCCATCAGGACCTTCTCGACAATCCTTCACCTTGCTCTAATCTCCCATACATTAACAATACACACCATATAACCCGTGCTCCATCAGCACATGAATATCCGAAGAAGTAACCAAGCAGTTCTGTTTTCCTTGCACACCATATCAACCGCGAATATCAATCTCGAAACATTCCTGAAGTCATTCTTTTAAAGTCATAGCTAATCCACAAGCATCCCTTAGTCTTGAAACAGGTATGACACATTGTCGGTAACCCACAACCCCCTTCAATTAGATCTGCCCCAATACCTCACCGCTAATAAGCTGAATACTTCATAAACTCAAGTAAGATTATTCATGGAAGACTCTGCCAAGTGCATACCCATCCTCGTGATAGTCAAGCGAACTTCCCCAAAAGATCTGAAATGATAATATATGCATCCCACCGAATAAAACCTCATACGAAATACACGACCTCAAATATTCACACAGGAAATAGCCCACCAACTACCCTCAAATCAATATCTCCCCACGATCCCACCATGATCATAACAACTAGGCAACCAGTCAATCCTCTCGAGTCTATACTCATCAACTAGATACAAGAATTTGCTTTGTCCCACAAATGAATAACTGAAAGATTTATCAATACATCTGCTCCCAAGACTAGACAACAAATAGCAACGATAATCAAGCATCCATGGACCATTCACATCTCATATGAAACACCACAAGCCATCGATATACAATGACATTTGGTGCTCTGTATCACATACAGACGAATAAAGAGAATCAAAGTTGCATGCTTCAAGCTGAAACAAGGTCGCACGATGAGGAAGGAAAGAAGGGAAGTTTGCTAAATGCCATGTGGCCTCTCGAAGATAGGTGTGGATATCATCATACCAATCCGTAAGACTCTACTAGACATTTGCTCATGAATCGTAGAACCTATGAACCTAGTGCTCTGATACCAACTTGTCATGACCCAAATTCCCACTAGGTTGTGATAAAACTAACCCTAATTCTAGGTAATCCAAACACGGAACAAGATAACTAAAATGATATATTATTCATATCAAGAAAAAAATGACTAAATTCTATACAACCTCCCAAGGACTGGTAGTACAAGTCATGAGCGACTACGAATAAGATAACAAATTTAATTTGAGAAAATATACATCATCTGTTTGAAATTTACATAAATAGAAATGTAAATCCTAAACTTTCGTGAACAAATGGTAGAAGTATCTGGAGTGCTAATCTGTCTTCAATGCTAGGCTTCATCCTCAATGGTTGCGAAGCTCACGGATCTGCACGCAAGTATAGGATAAGTACAATTGACCCCATGTATTTAATAAGTATCTTGACTAACCTCGGTGAGGTAGTGGCGAGGTTTTTAAATCAAAAGTTACTCACTAATGTAACCTGTGCAGATAGATTTGCAATAGAAATAATACTAGGAATAACAAGAAAGACTACCAGAACAAATATGCGAAGAAATAATGACTACTAAAGAAATCACGGTCCATTTTTTTATTTCACAACCAAACCTTTTTTAAATGATAACCACAAAACAACATAGTAAATTCACGAATCTTCATAGTGTGAGGAATGCGTTCAAAATGTTAAGTCACATGGAACGAGAACACCCATCGTGCATTTATCTCATCCTCACCAAATATATAAATTTATGTCAAATCAATTGGCACGGCAACACCCTTCATGTATTTATCTCATTCGTATCAAATATATACATAAGAGTACCAACCATGTAAAAGAAATGTGAATAACAGTAACAGTGAAGTGAAAAATACACATGTAGCGATAATGAACAATGCAGAGCACACGAACAATGATAACAGACTGGTAGATGGCACATAAGGAATGATAGCAATTAAGGTAAGAGAGCATAAATTTTACTATCTAACAAAGTAGAAGGTTTTAATGAGAGCACAATAAATTAGGAAAAAGCATAGATGTAAATATAACAAACAAGACGAAAAATATGATTGTGACCAGATAAATAGATAGGAAATATAGATAGCACAATAACAATTAAGGTAGGAAGCAAAGACGTGATAATGACAACAAGTCACATAGAAAGAAAAAGTACAACAATGAAAACTTGGAATGAAGACATAAATTTATATGTAATGGTACGGCATCACCCTTCGTACTTTACTGTCTTCCTTACATGATAATGTATATGCAATGACACGGCATCACCCTTCGTGCTTTACACTCTTCCTCATATGGTAATGTAAGACAATGGCACGACATTATCTTTCATGCATAATAATGTATATGAAATGGCACGACATCACCCTTCGTGCTTTACACTCTTTCTCATATGATAATGTATATGCAATGGCATGGCATGACCATTCATGCTTTACACTCTTTCTCACCAAGCACATGTATAACAATGACAAGCAAGGCAGAAAGCATGGATAACATCAGAAAGAGTGGTTTAACAAATACACTATGTGAACATCAATCATAGCTCTCGAGCCAATAACAATTCAATAAATCTCAAGAACCTTATTGTTCAAATATCTCGATAAAACTCAAACATGCTTTTAAACATAAGTATGGAACAAAATACCTCAAAACTTCGGTTATAGACATGTAATTGTAATTAGGTATAGTGATGATCGAATTTAGCATATCAACAATTTCAAAAACAACCATCAAATTTAATCTAGTAATGACAAGCTGAATCATGGTTTCTAGTGTTGACATTCATATTCATATTATTATAGAAGTCAAGTAAAACATGACGCAAGAGAATCACATAGTCCTATAAGGCACAAGAAATCGTATAATCTACCAAGAGCATGGATACCCTGGCACATGCATATACGATTGTCACCTCGCATAAACATCACCCCCGCATGTAGCAAACGACGTCATTTTATTAGAAACATTCCCCAAACAAAGCTAGGCAAGACACTTACCTCTTCCGGAAACAAGTCAACAATAAACCACGACCTTCCCTTTAGAACAAGCCTCCAAACCAATCAAATCTAGCAAAATATAGTTCAAACAATCTAAAACAAGCTTTAAAAACTACCACGAATGAAAAAGGTTCAATCATTAGCCAATTAGAAAAAGTTAACCCCGAGCTCGCTTGGTCAAAATCCGAGATTTGGGCCAAAACCCAATTACCCATTTACTCCCGAGCTCCATTATGTGATTTGTTTTGTAATTCGACCTTAATTTGAGGTCTAAATCTCAATTTTAAACAATCCCTAAATTCTACCCAAACCCCCCAATTTCTACCATGCAATTCTTAGATTTGATGTAACAAACACATGAAAAGTAATTGAAATTGATTAAATGCTCTAAAAGAATCTTCTGTGAATCCGAAGCTGTTTCTTGCATCTCTCTAATAATGCTATGTAGAATCATTCTTGATATAGAAGTACCACAATCCAGACACCATCCACTACCGATCCCAAGTCCTAGCCATACACAAAGCTGAAAATCCTTAAGTACCACATGTAAATCTTGAACCCATCAGGACCTTCTCGACAACCCTTCACCGTGCTCTAATCTCCCATATATGATAAATACACACCGAATAACCCGTGCTTCATTAGCACATGAATATTCGAAGAAACAACCAAGCAATTTCGTTTTCCTTGCACAACACATCAATCGCGAAAATCAAGCTCAAAAAATTCCCAAAGTGATTCTTTTAAAGTCATAGCTAATCCACAAGCGTCCCTTAGTCTTGAAACTGGTATGACACATCATCGGTAACCCACAACACCCTTCCTTTATAGCTGCCCCGATCTCGCACCGCTAATCAGCTGAATACTTCATAAACGCAGGTAACATTGTACATGGAACACTTTGAAGACTCTGCCAAGTGCATACTCATCCTCGTGATAGTCAAGTGGACTTCCCCAAAGGATATGAAATGATAATATATGCATCCCACTGAATAAAACCTCATACGAAATACACTACCTCAAATCTTCACACAGGATATATCCCACCAACTACCCTCAAATCAACATCTCCCCACGATCCCACCGTGGTCATAACAACTAGATAACCAGTCAATCCTCTTGAGTATGTACTCATCAAACAAATACAAGAATTTTCTTTGTCCCACAAATGAATAACCGAAAGATCTATCAATGCATCTTCTCCCAAGACTAGACAACACATCGCAACGATAATCAAATATCCATAGCCTATTTGCGTCCCATCTGTAACACAACAAGCCGTCGATGTACAATGATATTTGGTGCTCCGTATCACATACGGACGAATAAAGAGAATCAAAGTTGTAGGTTTCAATTGAAACAAGGTCGCACGTTGAGGAAGAAAAGAAGAGAAGTTTCCTAAATGCCTTGTAGCCTCTCGAAGATAGGTGTGGACATCATCATACCGATCCGCAAGACTCTACTAGACATTTGCTCATGACTCGTAGTACCTATGAACCTAGTGCTCTGATACCAACTTGTCATGACCCAAATTCCGACTAGGTCGTGATACAACCTAACCTTAATTTTGGGTAAGACAAACATGGAACAAGATAACTAACATGATAGATTATTCATATCAAGAAAAAAATGACTAAATTCTATACAACCTCCCAAGGAATGGTAGTACAAGTCATGAGCGACTACGAATAAGATTACAAATTTAATTTGAGAAAATACACATCATATGTTTAAAATTTACATAAATAGAAATGTAAATCCTAAACTTTCGCGAACAAATGGTAGTCTGTATCTGGAGTGCTAATCCGTCATCAATGCTAGGCTCCTTCTACCATGGCTGCGAAGCTCAAGGATCTGCACGCAAGGTGCAGAACTGTAGAAAATGTACAACCGACTCCATGTACTCAATAAGTATCTTGACTAACCTCGATGAAGTAGTGGCGAGGTTTGTAAGTCAAAAGATACTCACTAATGGAACCTGTGAAGATAGATTTGCAATAGAAATAATATTATGAATAACAGGAAAGAGTACCATAACAAATATGCGAAGCAGTAAATGACTACTAAAGAAATTACGGTCCATTTTTTTATTTCACAACCAAACCTTTTCATAAAGTGATAACCACGAAACAACATAGTAAATTCAGGAATCTTCATAGTATGAGGAATGTGTTAAAGATCTCAAGCCATATGGAACGACAACACCCTTCGTGTATTTATCTCATCCTCACAAAATATATAAATGTATGTCAAATCAATTGGCACGGCAACACCTTTCGTGTATTTATCTCATTCGTACCAAATATATACAAAACAGTACCAACCAGGTAAAAGAAATGCCAATAACAGTAACAGTGAAGTTGAATATACACTTGTAGCGATAATGAACAAGGAAGAGCACACGAATAATGCTAACAGACTGGGTAGAAGGCACATATGCAACGATAGCAATTAAGGTAAAAGAGCATAAATTTCACTATCTAACAAAGTAGAAGGTTTAAATAAGAGCACAACAAACGAGAAAAAGGCATAGATGTAAATATAACGAACAAGACAGAAAACATGATTGTGACCAGATAAACAGATAGGAAACATAGATAACACAGTAACAATTAAGGTAGGAAGCAAAGACATGATAATGACAACAAGTCACATAGAAAGAAAAAGTACAACAATGAAAACTTGGAATGAAGAAATAAATGTATATGTAATGGCACGACATCACCCTTCATACTTTACTCTCTTCCTCACATGATAATGTATATGCAATGGTGCAGCATCACCCTTCGTGCTTTACACTCTTCCTCAAATGATAATGTAAGACAATGGCACGACATTATCTTTCATGCATAATAATGTATATGAAATGGCACGACATCACCCTTCGTGCTTTACACTCTTCCTCACATGATAATGTATATGCAATGGCATGGCATCACCCTTCGTGCTTTACACTCTTTCTCACCAAGCACATGTATAGTAATGACAAGCAAGGCAGGAAGCATGGATAACACTAGGAAGAGTGGTTTAACAAATACACCACGTGAGTATCAATCATTGCTCTCGAGCCAGTAACAATTCAATAAACCTCAAGAACCTTATTGTTCAAATATCTCGATAAAACTCAAACATGCTTTTCAACATAAGTATGGAACCCAAATACCTAAGAATTTCGGTTATAGACATGTAATTCTGATTAGGTATAGTGATGATCGAATTTAGCATATCAACAATTTCACAAAAAAGGCCATCAAATTTAATCTAGTTATGACAAGCTGAATCATGGTTTCTAGTGTTGACATTCATTTTCATATTATTATAGAAGTCAAGTAAAAAATGAGGCAAGAGAATCACATAGTCCTACAAGGCACAAGGAATCGTATAATCCACCCCAAGCATGGATACCCTGGCATATGCGTATATATTTGTCACATCGCATAAATATCTCCCCCGCATGTAGCAAACGATATAATTTTATTAGAAATATCCCCCCAACAAATCTAGGCAAGACACTTACCTCTTTCGGAAACAAGTCAACAATAAACCACGGCCTTCCCTTTAGAACAAGCCTCCAAACCAATCAAATCTAGCCAAATATCGTTCAAATAATTTAAAACAAACTTTAGAAACTACCACGAATGAAAAAGGTTCAATCATTAGCCAATTTGAAAAAGTCAATCCCGGGCTCGCTTGGTCAAAATCCGAGATTTTGACCAATACCCGATTACACATTCACTCCCGAGCTCGATTATGTGATTTGTTTTGTGATTCGGCCTCAATTTGAGGTCTAAATCTCAATTTTACAAAATCCCTAAATTCTACCCAAAATCCCAAATTTCTGTCATGAAATTCTTAGATTTGAAAAACTCATGAAAAGTAATTGAAATTGATTAAAAATCAATTAGATAATCGTCAAAATACGTGGTGTTAATTTCAAGTGGTGTTAATTGAAATTGAAATCGTCAAGAATTCCCAACCAAACATGCGTACAAGTCCAAAAATATCATACGTACCTACCGGAATCTTCAAAATACCAATCCGAGATTGTTTACTAAAAATATTGATTGTGGTCAACTCTAGCCTCTTTTAAGTCAAAATTTTTATTTTCTTTAAAAAGTTTATGGAAAACGACATGGACCATGCATGCAAATTAATAATTATCAAATGAAGCTATGGGAGGTCTCGAAACACTAAAATTAAAGCTAGTACATAAAACAATCGGTCGGGTTGTTACATTCTACCTCACTTAAACATATGTTCATCCTTGAACGTGCAAAGAGTCGTTCCATAACCATCAAATCACTGCATAAACTCGCCATGCTCATAACCATGGGTGCTTCCACGTCACCCCAATCTATATAAGCCCGACAACACAACCTAACTAAAGATCCTTACTTTAACCTTAGTCCATAAACCTTAGAAACCAAGATCTATTATTCAGAATCCATTAAAAGATCTGATTCTCGTACATATACATTTTATCCACCCCAATAAGCTGAGTCATCCATATATGTCGTTCCTCATGTTCCTTACAAAGATACTTTTAGTTAATAATTTTTTGTGAAAACTTTAAGAGTATTTTGATCATTTCACTGAAGAACAATATATCAACACTTTTTAATCAAATGCATAAAATGCTTATCATCAATTTCATCGCTTATATTCATACACATAAACAGCTTGTTTATAAAAATTAATTTCAGAACTTAATGGTATTCAACAACTAAATACGTATCAACTATTTATAATTAACCAGCCCAAATAACCTCTTAACTAATAATGTTCATGCAGTTGTAATTTAAAAGTATCAATATCACAATCCCAAATCCCACCAAAGTTGTGACGGCTGTCACG
This sequence comes from Nicotiana otophora, assembly GCA_000715115.1. Classification (NCBI taxonomy): domain Eukaryota; kingdom Viridiplantae; phylum Streptophyta; class Magnoliopsida; order Solanales; family Solanaceae; genus Nicotiana; species Nicotiana otophora. The sequence goes on along the minus strand of AWOL01S0010914.1, from coordinate 63,083 downwards.
ACCCAAAACCCACTATAGGTCGTGATGGCGCCCAACGTCGCCCTTAGGCAAGCCAACAGAGAACTAACAACTTAGTTATTCATTTTATTATTTTTGAAATCATCAATCTTGTTAGGTGGAGACGTAAATGCGTTAAAGTCGTAGATAAATACAATTTAGATATTATATAAGTAAAAGTGTATCGAGGTTAAGAAAACCAAAAACAAATTCTAGAACATCCCACAACCTGGTGTCACAAGTGCATGAGTATTTACTAAGGAGTACAATAATAATACAGCATCTATCCGGGATGTAAATAAGACATGAAAAAGTAAATAGTACGATGAAGACTCTGTGGGCTATGATACGTAGCCTAGAATGCATCTCACCATAAAGTCTCCTCAGCAGCTGCGCCTACGCGCCAAGATGACCACCAATTGAACATGTCAGTTCCTGCACATTTACTGCAGAAGTGTAGTATGAGTACGTAAATCAACGTGTACCCAGTAAGTATCTAGCCTAACCCCAGAGAAGTAGTGACGAGGGGTCGACATCAACACTTACTAGAGGTCCAATAAAGCAAACTGATAAATCATAAGCAGATATTAAGCACAATCGCAATAATGGGGTAAACCTGTAAGTTACATAATCTTCCAATTTTTTTTAAAGATATAAATTTCTCAGTCTCGTGTTCTACCTGAACAACTCAGATATATTAAGTTCCAGTAAACAACGGATAAGGAAAACCATAATAAATGCCAAACATCAGTGGGAGGAAAACCTCATGAATATTTGGACTGCTAGCGATATAACGCACGATTATGCCGAAGTCGTATAGCCCCATCCAGAATAATGTGTACACTGCCAAGAGTCGAGCGACACAAATCATATATGCATCTATTATACTGCTGATGTGTTCGTCCCGCTCTACAAGAAAGGAAGGAAATCATCGAATTACGAGACACGTGCTTACAATACACTGGATGAGCACAAAGTGAATATAACCTTTACCGTTTCTCAACTAACTTGCCAACAACTCAAGGTGATAAGGCTCGGCCTAATATTTATATATATATTTCTAAATCAATTTCAATTATAAATCAATTAATTAAGTTAGTAGAAGGAATTCAAATAATTCAAATATTACATGATAAAGTCCTAAGTCTACCTGGACATAAACATGCTTTTGCTACATGCGGACTCTCGTCACCTCGTGTGTAAGTAGCACCCACAACTAGTAGCACAAACAAATTACATCGCCTAGGGGGTAGTTTCCCCCTCACAAGGTTAAACAGGAGACTTACCTCGCTCTAAAGTTCTATAGCCGGCTCCAGTGCCTCTCTAATACCTCAACTCAAAGCCAAACGTTCCGAAACTAGTCAAGCAACGTGCAAATCAATCAAAATATACTCCAATGCTTATCATTTAACAATTTATAATGATTTACAACTCCACTCGAAATGTCAATAAAGCAACCCTCGGGCCCACGTGCCCGGATCCTAAAACTTTTTAAGATGAACATTACCCATGACACCACGAACTCAAATATGTAATTTATCCCACACTTTCCACCAATTTTCATGTTCAAATCCATGTAAAATTCATGTATTGTTCATGTATTTAACTCACAATATGTAGGAGTCACTTACCTAGTGTTGGATGATGAAAACATCTCCTTCAAAGTTGCCCCAAGCTCGGCTCCCATGGAAGATTTGAGATAAAATGCGCCAAAACCCGTTTTTGCAAATTTTATACACTGCCAAAAAGACCTTCATCTAGCTTCAGCTCCAAAACTCCTCTACGCGAACGCGAAGCTTTACCAGCCTGCCTACCGCGAATGTGTCTGCCCTTTCGCGAATGCGAAGACCAAGTCATCCACCAGGCCAGCTTCCTCATCGCAAACGCGAACATCGAATCGCGAACGCGGAGCCTTGCTTCCCAAACCTTCTCGAACGGGTGACTACAGTCGCGAACGAGGAGCACAAAAAAATGCAGCAGCCATGATCCTTCTGCGCGAACACGATAACCACTACACGTTTGCAATGAACAACACCAGAACCAGCAATAGCAGCAGCAAAACATGAAGAAATGACCCGAAACCATCCCGAAACACACCCGAGGCCCTCGGGACCCGGTCCAATCACACTAACAAGTACCAAAATATGATACGAACCTGCTCGAGGCGTCAAATCACACCAAACAAGATCAAAACTATGAATGGACGATTGAAACCTTTCTTTAAACTTTCAAACATTCAAACTTCGACGAACGCGTCCGAATCATACTTCAACATTTCAGAATGACGCTAAACTTTACGCACAAGTCACAAATCATGATACCAACTTATTCCAAGGCTCAGAACCCCAAACGGATATCGATAATATCAAAGTCCACCTCAAACCAAACTTAGAAATTCTAAAAACTTCAAAATGTCAAGTTTCCACAATAAGCGTTGAAATGCTCCCGGGCGACCCGATACCCAACCCGAACATATGCCCAAGTCCAGAATTATCATACGAACCAATTGGAACCTTCAAATCCCGATTCCGAGATCGTTTATTCAAAAGTCAAACCTTAGTCAACTCTTCCAACATAAAGCTTTCGAAATGAGAATTTTCCATCTAAATCAACTTTGAACTTCCCGAAATTCAATTCTGACTACGCGTACAAGTCATAATACATGAAATAGAGCTACCCAAGGCCTCAAACTGCCGAACGATGCGCTAGAGCTCAAAATGACTGATCGGGTCATTACATTCTCCCCCACTTAAACATACGTTCATCCTCGAACGTGCCACCACAACCCATGTGAGCACATTAGCTCGATCCAGACTAAAGATCCTTCCTTTTTCTTAGACAACAAGCCTTAGAACTAGGTTCCAACATCCAAAATTCTACACGAGACCTGATTCTAACATACGAACACCGCATCAATCACTACACATTGTACCAAAACATGATCATGCACCTTTGCTAAAATCAAACCAAGCACCGCATAATTCACATACCTATAATAACATCCTCCAACCATAATAGTTGCAATTACACGAATCTGACGCCCGCAATATGCCTCATAACACGTGTAAGCCTTGTTCCAACTCTCGCAATACTGCCACAACGAATGAGAAGGGTAGAAACTCATAACCACCTACAAAAACAATAAATCATGGGGTCTCCTCACCTGACAATAACTATTACCTCATTCTGAACTATGTAACGATATTTTCTCTTTAATATACCCTACTTAAATCTGATCGCACCGATCTAAAGTCCAATAACCTCGTCTCACCCAGTACAAGTTGTTCGGGCAATAAGCCACCTCAAACACCGTCTAAAATCTCATATATCTCCATCAAAGCACCAACAAGCTACAACTTGAATATGACTCATAAGGAAGAACGAACTCCGATAAGGAACTACCCAGCCCGCGTAATGAATAAAATGGCTAACAGATGCTATAAACTTCTCTCGGAGACAAGAAACAAGACACACAAAAATAAGTATAGGGAACCGTACTGAACATCTCACTGTTGCGGCGTGCAACCCGATCCAAATATGACACTGTTGCAGTATGCAACTCAATCCAAGCATGACATCGTTACTGGTGACGTCCAAATCCACTACTAAAAAGTAAATGGACACGGTCACATGCAATATAATTTATCCAAATATGAGTCGGGGTCGAATCCCACAGAGAACAATATGTAGGCGATTAGGAATATAAGAGAATTATCACTAGTTATGCAATGCCATAGAATTTGGTTGTGAAAATATTATAGCTAAATGCGAAAATGTAAACTAACCTAGAAAGCAAGTAAAATGATAAATGGCTACAAGCATGGATGCATCGGGATTTACACTCAAGTAACGATCCAATATATTTCATGATTTTACAAATATGAGCGAGTTTATGTTAATTAGCCTCGGGTAATAACTCTATGTTAGCTTCTTTCGAAGACTAACATGACTTCCTAATTGAATTATCCCTAAAATAATTAAGAGATTAAGCACACCCGGATATGGCTACAAGTAGTTCAATCCTATCCCTAGGTAGAATCGATAAAATGAGGGTTAACGCCTCAAGTTCTTGTTAATTAATCTTTTCCAACCCCAAATAATCTTTCCCAAAATTAAGTCGAAGTGAATGGGTGAGTCCTAGGGTTAGCTAATCCCTTTGGAAACATTAAAGAATAAGAATAATTAAAGAAATAATAACTCACATCATAATAAATAAAAATCGTTCAATACATAAGCACAACAAGATATTTAATCCACACTTTAAATATGAATATTACCATAAACAAGATTCAAGAGATGAAAAAAATACTACACACTTAAACATTCAATACAAAGCAAGGAAATGGAGAAATGAGCATAAATGAGTAATAAATTCTCAACCAAAAGCTTCAAATCTTTAAGACCCAAGTGTGTGTGTGCAAGAACCCTAGCTCTAAAACTTGTCTTCTCTAGTTTATGAACTGAAAAATAAGCCAAGGATCCCTTTTCCCATAAGCTAGGTCGTGTATTTATGGGTTTGGACTTGATAAAATCTGAAATGTCATTCCTGCCCAGATCTGAAGCCCGTTGACCGCACCTGCAGAAGGATCCTCGCAGGTGCAGCTCAGCAAAAGCGGACCTTCAATCGCAGAAGCGTAAACTCAGGAGATTGCCTTCTCCGCAGATGCGAACATGTTGGCGCAAATGCGAATAATTCATCGCAGATACGAGCCTGTGTGGTAAAATCATCACGCATCAACACCCCCAACTTAAAGCTTTTGCTTGTCCTCAAGCAAATCAACACCAAATATTCAATGAGATTCTACCATTCAAAGACAAGTAACATTGCTATCATTCACAAATCACATTCTCCAATTAAGCACCATACTTGTGGATTTGATTGGTATTAATAATTAGTCTCAAGCATGTGAATCTCAACCAAATAACTCCCTCATTTAAAAACAACTTCAAGAATGCAATGGGGTTTCAGAATAATCAAGTGACAACAACCAAGCCTCAAGAAGTGACTCAAAAATAATAGTATACTACATATGCTCAATTTACTCAATTCGGAATCTATCAATGTCACCAATCCATCCTAATCCATGTGCCCTCACAAGAAAGAAAGTCCCAAAATCACCGTATTTACAATAACACAAGGGACAAATACACAAAGACACTCACTCTCAATAAAGAATTTCAAGTGTTACAAAATATCATGCCATAAGCTTGCCCTTATTTTAATTCGCCGCCTATTCATGAACATTTAGTTGGAGATCCCATAAGGACTTTTTAAGCTTGTAATGTAGTTTTAGGGAAGGGTTGTACAAGCATTTGGGATACACGTGACTCCACCCTCCTTCAACACTACTCACATTTGTCTTTCTTTTTGCACTTTGCTTCTTTTTAAACCACATAGCCCTTATCGGCATGTAGCTACCGACATAGAACCACCTTAAAGTACATCTCTAATTTTCTCAAGATTCCATATTTATATATATACATATTTTTCTCATTTTTTTATAACTATTTTCTTTTGGAGCTTGAGTAATTTCATATGAACACTTTGAGGTATATGTTTCTACACTCAATGTACAACCTTACAAATTTCCAACTTGACACCAACACCCCTAATTTAGGTTTTTAGCCTTATTCTCAATATTCAAAAAGGGACGGGTTCAAAAGAGGAAATTATTTCCCAAAAGGGTAAAGGTTTGTAATGAGGTGGCCAAAGAAAAGGTTAAAGGCTCAAATGGGGTAAACTAGTGATAATATTTATGCAATAGTAGGCTTGAAAGGCTAAAGAGGCTTTTTCAAAGATCACAAAGAATGCCTAAGGTCATCCCTCCAACCAAACATAATTAACATTCGCATTGAAAGACCAACCGGGCAAGTTCTAGATGATAGAAGTAAACACAAGAATTATTTATAATAAAAACTAACACACATGGCACATGAACTAATCAAGAAGGATTAATTGCACTTCTTAATAAGAGCATCTAGAGCAATATCATGCCAAACTAGTGGGCAAAGTGTCACTAAAAGAGCCAAAAAGTTATCACTTAATTCACACTTTACATACAGGAGACTAATTTTATTAGTACCAAATAATTCAAAAGTCTCCACATAACAAAACAAGACTAATTTCCTTAAGAAAGTCTTCACGCATCCATCATAAAGAAACGTCACCCGGTTCAACACAAAAATATTCCTCGGGAAAGAACCGTAGCATAAAGAAAATCCAATGAAATACTACTAAAGAATTAAAATATAAACTAAAACTACTAAAGAAGATAAAATAAACACTAAAGAAATAAAATAAAATAAAATAACAAAAACTACTTAAATAAACTAATACTAAATGAACAAAAATAAAATAAACTAAAAACTACTAAAGAACATAAGTAAAGAAAGAAAAATAAAATAGAATAACAAAAGTGACTAATCTTGCAAATGTATCATTAATCACAAATTACGCTCGGCAAGAGCACATGATAAGCACTGATAAAATAAGCCCGTCAAGGGCACACAATATCCATACCAAAGCATAAGCCCGGCAAGAGAACAAATTAAGCATCAATGTACAAATAAAGTGTACTCTCTAAAGCCACCCCCAACTAAAAACATTGTAGTGTCCTCACTGCACAATATTAAAATAAAATAAGAGTAGTTTGAGGGTCTCCCTAAGGTCTGCATCAGACTGCGGGAGAAAGGCTAATCACTGCCGTGAAGAACTCTCGGCCTCATCATCATCATCAGTATCATCAGTATCAGCACTCGACATGAAGGAGTACTCTTCTCTATCATCGTCGTCCTCAATAGGTATCTTCTTGTTCGGCTGCCCCCATTTGAAGATGGCATTGATGCCTCTCCACATCTTGATCATAAACCTGCCCTTTTTCTTGTTTTTCGCTTTCTCCTTTTGGAAATCCGACTAAAGGTCTACATGTGCCTTGGCCAAGTCGCCATAGGCTGCCTCGAGTCTACCAACAGATGTTGCCACCTTCTCATGAGACTCTGCCTGCTTTTTCTGTGAATCTAGGTAGGTCTTCCTATCTTCCCTGGTAAAGTACTCGGGCCTAGGCTGGGGGTGTGACGGTTCACTAGGGAGCTGTGACACTAAATCACGTATAACGCTAAGCTGCGACTTCAGCATCCCAAATGGTCCCTCAGGCAATGCTGCCTGTGAGGATGACTCTGGTCCGACAACAGTGGTGACTTTCCTATTCTTGCTCTTTACTGCACTACCCTCGCCCGTTACTCTTAACAGATAAAAGGGTTTGTTGGCCGGCAAACAATGATCGGTGTTGCATACCTCAACCTCTGCCTGCCTACACAACTCTATGATCAGTGAAGGAAACATCAACCCTGGGTTATCGTCGTGCAAGTACTCTCTCAGCTCCCGTAGGATATAATGACCGACATTCACATGAATGTCGTCAAGAAGGGATGCAATGATCAAGGCTCTAGTATATGATACTTCTGAAACATTTCCACAGGGTGATACCCTGTTGCAGAGGATGTAAAGCCATATTTTAGCTTCAGCTGCGAAGTCGATCGACTTCAAACCCCTTCTCTTGTTGGCCCATTTTACTCTCATGCTTGCGGGATAGAGTTTAGACATAAGCCATTCCGCGTTGTTACAATGATCTTTTTCTAGCACTGACTCGAGTGGATAGTCAGGAATCCCGAGTATGTCATTAATCTGCTCAGTCCCAAACCTCAATGTCTTACCCCTTATGGTGAGTTGTGGGTCGGCGTAGTTTGTACGCTTACGATTAGCGTAAAATTCACGAACCCACTCATCATTGGCTTTGCACGGAGTAGGCATGAATCACGACCAGCCGGAGGCATGAAGACAGCCATAGAATTTTGGGAGTAGCTCGGCCAATTTCTCCTCGGCGATCCCCTTTTCAAGCACTATATTTTTGGTGAGGAGGTTGTCATAATACCGGCGGTTACAATCAGCCGACATGAAGCGTGATTGTTCAAATTGTTCATCCACAGTTTCGTCCTCAATTTCATGATCAAGCGAGGTATTTTCGTTCATGTTCGGGTCCATTGTAGCTCAAACTACCTTAAAAAAATCAAAACAACTTTAGTCGGGTAGTAGAATCATGTTAGGCAATTTAAAACAAAGCAATTAGGCCAAAGCATTGAGTCAAATGGGCCCGGGAAGCGCCAGATGCAAAGCTACTTGGATTGGGAATTCTGCCCAATTTCTGCACCTGTGGAAAGACCATCGCAGGTGCGGCCCTGCTTCTGCGGGTTTTTATCCGCTTCTGCGGTTTTGCCCATCTCCCTAGAGTTCGCACCTGTGGAACAGTCAACGCAGGTGCGAGGATGCATCTGCGGTACTTTTTTCGCTTCTGCGGTGTTTATCAAAGGGTTCCAAAGCCTAGAATTTTCGACTCTTTTACTTCTCAAACAAGATTTTTTGGCACATAATTTATACTCAAGACTTCTAAATTAGTGCACTACATGAACGAACGATTCCATTAAACCTGATTTTGTGGTACTTAGCTTGCAATTTTCTTTTAGAAAATTTGTCAAACACATGACAAGCAGAGAGGATGATATGCTTTTTCAATTTAATTTGGTACTCAGACTTCCCAACAATTTATTTCATCATTAGCAGGACACACACAGACACTCTCACCATTTTCCCTCACTCCTAAAACTAATTGTGATAAAATATAAAAATAAAAAAATAAAAAAATAAAAAAGAAAAAAGAAAAATTGAAAACGTGACTGTAGAATAGATGAGAAGAAGAAGAAGAAGAAGAAGAAGAAAAGAGAAGTAGAAGAGAGGAGTAGATGAGGAGACTAAGAACCATACCTGTGTGTCTTATGTGTGAGAACTCAAATGTGAGCAGTTGGTGAAGTGAAGAGCAGTAGCGTGAGAGAGGAGAGGGAGTTGTGAGAATTGGGGAAAATTAGAATCTCACCTGATGAAGGGTTTAACATTTACCCGTCGGACCGCTTCTGCGGCTTCTGCAGCGCTTCTGCGGGAGCGCTTCTACGGCTGCCAAACCACTTCTGCGACTTAACTCCGCATCTGCGCTTCTGCGAGGTCGTATCTGCGATGAATGTTCCGCAGATGCGGTTACACCAGATGATTGATGCACAGATTTTTCCGCCACTGTTTTTGTGCACTCCAACACCTCAAACTCCTTAATCCAACTCCAAATATTCTGAAACTTGGCAGATTAGTCAAAAGTAATATCCTAAACTATTCTAAAAAGCAAATTTCAAAAACGACTAAAGATTTTGAAAAACGATGGGTTACCTCCCACCAAGCGCCACATTTAACGTTGTGGCACGACGCGGATTAACTTTACCACTTTTCTCGCCACTTGGACGATATGAATTCGGCACCTAACTTGGAATCAAGCTTGTGACCACGAGCGGTGGGGGTGGTAAGTTGATGATCAAGCAAAACTTTAATTTCTTCATTTTCCGTTTCTTAGCTTTCATGCAAGGAATGTCATTTTTCCTCCTTGTTCACTCAAATTGTAAGATGTACAGTCTTTGCCTTTCCTCCTCGCAATCCCTCGTTGACTCGTGTAGTTCAATTCCCATATCACCACATAATTTCAATGTTGAAAATTGCTTGGAATGTGACATCAAACCTCCAAATTGCAATTCTTCTCCGATTTTGACATCCTCTTTTCCCCCCGGAATAGAGTCAATTTCAACCATATTTT
>AWOL01S0010914.1:458-52993 GCA_000715115.1 Nicotiana otophora | reverse complement strand
TTTTCCCCCCGGAATAGAGTCAACTTCAACCATATTTTCAATTAAACCGGTTGACTCTAATTCCATATTTTTCTTGGCATCACTAACAAGCATGGAGTCGGTTTGCGGATGTTCAATTCTTGATTCCTCAAAATAAAGCTTACTTTCTTCCTCGATGTCAGACTCTTCTTGATATCTTTCCACACTCTCAAGTTGGTGGGCATAGTGAGCCTCAACCAATATTTTTATTTCATTTTTCAAGGTGCGGATATCATCATCATTTTGAGTTAGTGCTTGTTTTAAGCCATCAAGTGCCAAGCTTTGCTTCTCCTCATTTTGAAGAATGGCCTCCAACATGAGCATCATCCTCTTATTTTGAGCATTTGAGGGTTCTTCTTGGTTTTGATCAAGTGTCAAAGAAGGATTTTCGGCTTCAACCTCTATGTAAGGTTCTTGACTATCATTCACTTCCGAGGCTTTTTGGACCTCTAAAGCTTCAAGCATTTCTCCCATTTGTAAGTTCAACCTTTCAAGCACCAAATCATTTTGGAAACTATTTTCCAAAAGCTCTTCCAAGGCATTTTTCTCTTTGTTTCCTCTTTCAAGTAGGCATTCTAACATGAGCTTAAACTCTCCATTTTAACAATGCTCAATTTCTTTCACTTCCATATCCCTATAATTTTCATCACAAAAAGTAGAATCATCGTACCGGGGGCTTGGGGAAGGTAAGGACGAATAAGCACAATTATCCCAATGACCATTTTGACGGCTACACTTATCACAAATACTTCACTCATGGGTTTGAGATTGTGCGCACAATCCACCCCCGGGAGAATTTAAACAATTTTTCTACGGGTGTGGTCCTCCAATATAAGGACAAGGGTCATCAAAGTATGGACCACTACCATCCAACCAATTTTCATTATATGATGCTTTTTTTTAAAAAAACTAAGAAAGTAAAGAAGAAAACAAATAGGAAGATAAACAAGGATAAGAAAATAATTACACAAATATTCACAAGTTTGGACTAAAGCACTTACGCTTACTTCTCAAACAACCTAAAATACGCCAAATTGTTCCCCGACAATGGCGCCAATTTTGGTGACGTCCAAATCCACTACTAAAAAGTAAATGGACACGGTCGCATGCAATATAATTTACCCAACTATGAGTCGGAGTCGAATCCCACAGAGAATAATATGTAGGTGATTAGGAATGTAAGAGAATTATCACTTGTTATGTAATGCCAGAGAATTTGGGTGTGCAAATATTATAGCTAAATGCGAAAATGTAAGCTAACCTAGAAAGCAAGTAAAATTATCAATGGCTACAAGCATGGATGCATCGGGATTTACACTCAAGTAACGATCCAATGTGTTTCACGATTTTACAAATATGAGCGAGTTTATGTTAACTAGCCTCGGGTAATAATTCTATGTTAGCTTCTTTAGAAGACTAAAAAGATTTCCTAATTGAATTATCCCTAAAATAATTAAGAGATTAAGCACACCCGGATATGGCTACAAGTAGTTCAATCCTATCCCTAGGTAGAATCTATAAAATGAGGGTTAGAGTCTCAAGTTCTTGTTAATTAATCTTTCCCAACCCCAAATAAGTTTTTCAAAAATTAATTCGAAGTGAATGGGCGAGTCCTAGGGTTAGCTAATCCCTTTGGAAACATTAAAGAACAAGAATAATTAAAGAAACAATAACGCACTTCATAATAAATAAAAATCGTTCAATACATAAGCACAACAAGATATTTAATCCACACTTTAAATATGAATATTCCCATAAACAAGATTTAAGTGTTAAAAAAAAATACTACACACTTAAATATTCAACACAAAGCAATAAAATGAAGAAATGAGCATAAATGAGTAAGAAATTCTCAACCAAAAACTTCACATTTTCAAGACCCAAGTGTGTGTGCAAGAACCCTAGCTCCAAAACTTGTGTTCTCTAGTCTAGGAACTGAAAAATAAGCCAAAGATCCATTTTCCCATAAGCTAGGTCGTGTATTTGTGGGTTTGGAGTTGAGAAAATGTGAAATGTCATTCCTGTCCAGGTCTGAAGCCCGTTGATCGCACCTGCGGAAGGATCCTCGTAGGTGTGGCTCTGCAAAAGAAGACCTTCAATCGCAGAAGCGTAAACTCAGGAGATTGCCTTCTCCGCAGATGCGGACATGTTGGCACAAATGCGTCTCCGCAGATGTGAATAATCCATCGCAGATGCGAGCCTGCGTGGAATTCCCTTCTCCGCAGATGCAGACCAAATAGTCGCACCAGCGACTCCGCAGGCACGGATTCTTGCCGCAGATGCGGTCCCAGTGAATGAAGCTTAACCCCGTAGATGCGGCCTTCCACCTCGCAGATGCGGTCTTCAAGCGCAGGTGCCCTTCCGCAGATGTGTTTATCATATCGCAGATGCAATTCCTGCTTCTAGGCCTTATTCCGCAAATGCGCCATTTCCTCGCATCTGCGAGGTTGCAGAAGCGAGCAGTGTTCCGCAGATGCGGAATCACTTAAGAGTTTTGCATTTTTTCCACTCTTTTTGCTCAATTCCGCTTCAATTGAATTCAAATCACTTCATGGCATCATTTACCTGAAAATATAACAATACACACCATAAACAACCTCATAGTTTAATTAAAGGACGCAAAATCTAAAGAAAAGAGGCTAGAATGAGTGGTAAAATCATCACTCATCAGTTACAGTGCGCAACCCGATCGACACAGCATACCTGTGGTGGCGTGCCACCATATCCAAACAATATACCCATGGTGGCATGCCACCCGATCCACACAACAACCATGAAGGAAACACCCATCAACTGTAATTCTTATACTTACGAAATGCCTGAATATTAACCACAAACACGCAAAGTTCATAATACAACCCTAGGAAGATGGATAGCGCCATACGCTACAAATCTCAAGCACGACTAAGTTGCAATAAATGACCTACATCTCGAGAGCCATCCTGTCATATAACACCACAAGCTAAACGGGCTCACAACACATGTGCGAATAATTAAGCCGTCTTACAATCCACATGGCACAATAGAGTATTACAAGGAATAGCTGACGGTGGGAATACCATCCAATGCTTGAAGACTCCTCCGGAAGCAATGATATGCCTAATGAACACATCTGATCTGACGTAAAGCATACATTCACATTAGACCCACCAACAAAACTCAAGCTGATTCTGATCATACCATACTGGGCCAAAAACATTTCAAGGATCCATAATGGCCATATTAGTGACAGACACGAGCAGTCGTGCAATCCAGACCAAACTCCCACAGTCCACAACCAAATAACTAGAGGGCCTTTCAGGCATAAACTCTAATATTAGCGATAGTACCAAAATCTCCATACTTGGTTTCAATCCTTAACAATCAAGTAACTAACATGTCACACTTATACAAGTCTCCCCGTGGGATACGCTACCATGACCTTTCGCACTAGGTAGCAATATCTGGACATCCATACTACCAACCGTACTAGTTCTGTAAAGCAAATCAAAAATCTTCAAATAATTACACAAAGCCTCTTACATAGGACACCGTCCTCGGGTGATACTAATGAAAATGCCAACTTACTATGAACATCTGAATTCTTCCCTGCTCATCCGAGCTCGTGACATTCTTATCAACACCTAGCAACAACCTTGATCCTCAACTTCCAATTCCCATGCCGCTCATTGCACCTATCATGCCGCAATGCGAGAGTACAAGAATTCATCATAACCCCTGAACTACTAGTAGAATAAACAATTTATTAATTAAAAACCTTTCACTTAACTCATTTTAGAAGAACCATTGCAACACACAACTAAATTCCCATAACCGCAGAAAATACAAACCTTAAGTTGTGGTCTAAATCACCATAACTCTTTCGGGATCCATTTACACATAACAAGGCCATTTGAATCAAATACATCCCAAATCAATCAAATTATGGTGGTTGTCAAGCCCGCACGTACAACCACAAACCATCTATATAACTTAACACGCTGAAGGAACTAATCTTTGCCGCAATCATGCTGATTCAAACCATTACTAACCGACCCAACTTCTTCCAATTTACTCTTGACTTGCCTTAAAGATAATAATAGCTCCATTCAAAAATATAACAAACTCAATCAGCACTGATCCCGAATGACCCGAATCACGAGACCACATCGTCTTAATACCCATGAACCATCTCATACCCTCCTTAAACGCACAATAACATCTAAATCTGGAACACTCATTCTGCATGACCTTCCACGAATCTGAAGCTATTTCTCCCATTCCTCCAATACTACCCCACAGACCTGATGATAACATATAAAATTCCCCAAGTATTCTTTACACTCTGCTATAAAATCCTGGTCTTTAGCCACATGACGATCCCCAAATCCTTAGACACCGCGCATACATCCTTTAACCCATTAGAACCACTATTGAGAGTCACCCACTCTGACCTGGTCCCGAATATAATCAAACTCCAATGCTCTATTAGCACATGAACACTCCCAAAGAAGCAACCGGATGAATTCTTTTCCTTGTACATCATCCACAAAAGGCATAAACTATGAGTCTTCCCAAAACCTGCACATGAATCGATAAGGCACAATATAGAACGCATTCATCAAGTTCTTTGCTTGAATTACCCCTGAAGTTATCTTTTCTTAGTCGTAAATAATCCACCAATGCACCAATAACCAGAAACCGCAACAAGCAGACAATCACGTGCTCCAATCGTAGACGGTGGGCTCTCCCACTTAGCTTTAAGCTACCCTCACATAATGTAGAACCCACAAAGATTCCTTCTGCTCAATTACCATGATCTCGCACCACCAACCCGCCAAATATCTCGTATTCTCTTGTTAAAATTTTCATGAACATTCCGAATAATCAGCCATAATCGCATATTCGACCTTCTGCCTGGTAGTAAGTAGAATTCTTCATAGAAACTTTATCAAAATCATGCAACCGCTAACCTACTCACAGGAGATAACCCACCTGTGGAATTCCATACCAACATCTTCCAACGACTTTGAACTAGGTACCACTACTACGAAATCAGTAAACCCTCCTGAGCCTATGCTCGTCCACCGGTTGTACAAGTCTGTTCATTCCCCATTGACATCAACTGAAAGACTGACAATACATTCCAAACTCGATGTCACGTCGTATCCTATAACGATAATCAAGCTCTTACACCTCTAAACACTCCAAGCCAACTTCTTTTCATCATATTCAACCTTCCTCAGCACAAAAGCCACCATTCCAAATAAAATCTGTAGACCTAGTTATTGTCCACCATGATCCCCAAATCGCTCTAAACGTTTCTCAAGGCATGTGGCTATCTTACAACAGAATCCATATGCTACTCTGCCACTCCCACTTCGGTTAAACTATCTCCTTTAAGAAACTTCTTAACCTCTACTTTTCATACTTGACCTGCTAGAAATTCAACCACCGTGAGACACCTCTCACCATGTCCTTCCCCATTCTTCACTGCCTAAATGCTGCTTTAAATCAAAACCTATCTCTGTAGCACCTGAACTAATAATTTGCTACCAACTCTAAGCCTCATTCAAGATCATCTTTCTCGAGCCATCAGCATTAGAAACACCGATTTGATTCTGAAACCGCTACACACCGCCATCCCTGACAACCGCTTCTCATGCACCATTTCATAACACCCTACCCCGAAGGTAAATCAAAGAAGACCATAACACCGTCAAACCTTAATGCGCTCAAACAAGGACGACGATACCAGATCAAAAATGAGAATTCCACCACGCTCGAAAATATCAAGTCTCGTTACTCCATTAACCAAAGCCTGAACATCCATAGTCCGATTGCCTTTCATCCGCTGGAATTAAATGTCGAACCTCTAAACCATGCAATGAGAAATCCTCCTTTCGAGTCATTCACTGCCTTGACACATAAATAAGCACCCTACCATTACACAAACACTGTGCTATAACAACATGAGCATTATAATAATTTGTGCATATTCTCGAAATCATAGGAAATACAGATAATGGGCTGAAATGACAGAACAATCTTCTGCAAGGTGACGATAATAGCCTGCCCGAATACGCAGGGAGAAACATCCTGCACCACATCTGAAGTACCACTATAACTCCTGGATGCCCAATTGATAAAAAGCGCTCCACGTCGCATAAGATTGAGTAGGAAGGAAATTAAGGCATATGCTTCAATGGAATAAACTGCACGATGAGGAATCAAGAAGGGAAGTGCTCCTAACAGCCCTGTAGCCTCTCGAAGATAAGTATAGACATCTCTGTACCAATCCGCAAGACTCTACTATATTCGATATGACTCGTGAGACCCAAGTAAACCTAGAGCTCTGATACCAAGTTGTCACGACCTAAAACTCACTATAGGCCGTGATGGCGCCCAACGTCACTGTTAAGCAAGCCAACGGTGAATTAACAACCTAGTTGTTCATTTTATTATTTTGAAATCACGAATCTTGTTAGGTTAAGACGTAAATGCATTAAAGTCATAGATAAATACAATATAAATATTATACAAGTAAAAGTGTATCGAGGTTAAGCAAACCAAAAACAAATTCTAGAGCATCCCGAAACCCGGTGTCACAAGTGCATGAGCATTTACTAAGGAGTACAATAATATTTGTTAGGGATGTAAATAAGACAGGATAAAGTAAATAGTACGATGGAGACTCTACGGGCTGCGATACATAGCCTGGAATGCATCCCACCATAAAGTCTCCTCAGCAGCTGCGCCTACGCGCCAAGATGACCACCAATTGAACCTGTCAGATCCTGCACATTTGGTGCAGAAGTGTAGTATGAGCACATAAATCAACACGTACCCAATAAGTATCTAGCCTAACCCTGGAGAAGTAATGACGAGGGGTCGACATCGACACTTACTAGAGGTCCAATAAAGCAAAATGATAAATCATAAGCAGATATGAAGCACAACCGCAATAATAGGGTAAAACTGTAAGTTACATAATCTTCCAAATATTTCTTTTTAAGATATAACTTTCTCAATCTCGTGTTCTATCTCAACAACTTAGATATACTAAGTTCCAGTAACCAACGGATAAGGAACACCATAATAAATGCCAGGCATCAGTGGGAGGAAAACCTCGTGAATATTCAGACTGCAGGAGATATAACGCACGATTAAGCTGAGGTCGTACGGTTCGATCCAGAATAATGTGTACACTGCCGAGGGTCGAGCGACACGGACCATAGATGCATCTATTATACTGCTGAGGCATTTGGCTCGCTCCACAAGAAAGGAAGGAAATCATCGAATTACGATACACGTGCTTACAATACAGTACATGAGCACAAAGTGAATATAACCTTTACCGTTTCTCAAATAACTTGCCAACAACTCAAGGTGATAAGGCTCGGCCTAATATATATTTATATTTCTAAATCAATTTTAATTATAAATTTAATTAATTAAGCTAGCACAATGAGCTCAAATAATTTAAATATTACATGATACAATCCTAAGTCTACCCGGACATAAACATTCTTTAGCTACGTATGGACTCTCGTCACCTCGTGCGTACGTAGCACCCACAAAAAGTATGACATAACAATTACATCGCCTAGGGGGTAGTTTCCCACTCACAAGGTTAGACAAGAGACTTACTTCGCTCTGAAGTTCCATAACCGGATCCAACGCCTCTCTAACACCTCAACTCAATGCCAAACGTTCCAAAACTAGTCAAGAAACATGCAAATCAATAAAAATATACTCCAGTGCTTACAATTTAACAATTTATAAAGATTTCCAACTCCACTCGAAAATTCAATAAAGTCAACCCTCGGGCCTACTTGCCCGGATTTCGAAAATTTTACAAGATTAACATTACCCCAGACACCACGAACTCAAATATGTAATTTATCCCTAATCCCATGTCCAACTTCGTGGTAAAAATCCAAAAAATATAAATTCTAGATTTTCTTCAAAATCTCACTATTTCCACCAATTTCCATGTTCAAATCATGTAATATTCATGCATAGTTCATGTATTTAACTCATAATATATAGAAGTCACTTACCTAGTGATGGATGACGAAAACAACTCCTTCAAAGTAACCCCAAGCTCGGCTCCCATGGAAGATTTGAGATAAAATAAGCCAAAACCCATTTTTTCAAATTTTATACACTATGCAGAAGACCTTCATCGCGAACGCCAAAATCACCTCGCGTTCGCGAAGCACATCCATCTTCAGCTCCAAATCACCTTTACGCAAATGCGAAAAAGGGCTCGTGAAGGTGAAGCTTTACCAGCCTGCCTACCGCGAAGGCGTCTTCCCTTCCGCGAACACGAAGACCAAGTCAGCCACCAGGCTAGCTTCTTCACCACAAACGCAAACATCCAATCGCGAACGCAAAGCCTTGCTTCTCAAACCTTCGCAAACGCGAAGCACAAAAAAAATCAGCAATCATGATCCTTCTTTTCGAACGCGATAACCACTACGCGTTCGCGATGAACAACAGCAATAGCAAAACTTGGAGAAATGACCCGAAACTATCCTGAAACACACCCTAGGCCCCCGGGACCCGGTCCAATCACACCAACATGTCCTAAAACATGATACGAACCTGCTCGAGGACTCAAATCACACCAAACAACATTAAAACTACAAATCAATGATCAACACCTTTCTTTAAACCTTCAAATATTCAAACTTCGACGAACGCATCTTAATCTTACTTAAACATTCTGGAATGATGCCAAACTTTATGCATAAGTCACAAATCACGATATGAACCTATTCCAAGGCTCAGAACCCCAAACGGACATCAATAACACCAGATTCCACCTCAAACTAAACCTAGAAAATTCTAAAACCTTCAAAATGCCAAGTTTGCACAATAAGCGTCGAAATGCTCTGAGGCAAACCGATACTCAACCCGAACATACGCCCTAGTCCAGAATAATCATACGAACCTATTAGAACCTTCAAGTCCTTATTTCGAAGTCATTTATTCAACGGTCAAACCTCAATCAACTCTTCTAACTTAAAGCTTTCGAAATAAGAATTTTCCATCCGAATCAGCTCCGAACTTCCCGAAATTTAATTCCGACTACGCGTACAAGTCATAATACATGAACTGAAGCTACCCAAGGCCTCAAATCGCCGAACGACGCGCTAGAGCTCAAAATAATCGATCGGGTCATTACAGACGGCGCCTAACACTACTTGCTAAGCAAGACAACATTCAATAAGCAAGAACAAACTTAGATAACAGAAATAAATAATCTCAACAGCTAAATAATCATACATAATGGAAATCAATAGCAATAATACAACTAAAACAGTCCCACGATCTAGTGTCAATAAACGCATGAGCACTACAGAATTTAAATACAGAGTCTAATCCCAAAATACAGAACTATCTGAAAGATATAATAATAATAACATAAAAAGCATAATGGGACTTCAAGGTCCGCGAATGGAATCAGCAACTACCTTGAATTTCCAAGAAACTAATACGGGTGCCTCGAGCTAAAAATTTCCCCTATCGGCAGCACCTTAATCTGCACATAAAGTGCATAGTATAGTATGAGTACAATCGACCACATGTACTCAATAAGTAACAAACACAATCTCGGGCTGAAAGCAGTGAGGAGCTTGGCTAATTTCAAATATTCAATACCAATAAGCTATAAAAACAATGATAGAATAATAACGGTAAATAAAAGTTGCTCAAGCAATAGTAAGTTCAACCTTGTCACAAATAGCAGGAGAATAGCCATGCTTTTCAAGAATAGAAGTTAAGGCATAAATTCCTTCACATAAGTCATTTAAATATGGTTTTATTAATTTAATAGTGATTCCCAATCCAACACATTAAATAAGGATATCTAGTACCAATAATCATGAGGGAAGAATCACAACCCGGTACCTGCATGACAGGTAAACATGCTAGAATCGACAATATTGCAGTAAAGTCATCAAGTATATCAAATCTCAGGACATGTGTAGTACTTGGGGCAATTGCCCTCTCAGTCCATCACACACAATCAACACCCAGCACTGTACGGATGGTTGACACAAGTCCCTCATCCAAGCACATATATAACCATGTGCCTACGCCTACGATTAATACCTCACCTAGGAGGGGTGGGTCCCTGCCCAAGCGCTGATCGGATCTAAATCAGCGATCAATATCACTTAGACTAATAGGGGGCATGGTGCACGCATCACCTCACCATCAATATAACTTAGACCAACACAGAGGCTGGCGTACACGTCACCTCAAAATCAATATCAAATCAGGTCTATGGCCCATGCTCAATCATCAACTGCACAAATCTCAGTTATGCACATCTTACAGTACTCAGCTTAACTATATTACACATATAAGGGCATCGACAACATGTGAGATAACATATAAAGAATACACAAAGACAGTGATGTAGTACATGGATATTGCATCGTGACTGAGAGTATGACTATAATTAAGGCAAACAGTTCAATATAGCATGATAGCCCTATCATCCCTCAAACATATAAGCACATAGCTTAGACATAATTTCTAATATGAATAATAGCTCAAGTAGTCATACAAGTAGAGAAAACACGGATATACGAGGTATGATAGCAATACAAGGGATATAATAGCCTAAGATCTACCCCGATTATGAATCACCCTTATGCACACACATACGATCGTCACCTAGCACGTGCGCCACCCCCAACATATCTCAGATATCATAGCCAATGATAAAATTATCCTCAAACCAAAGTTTAGACATGTTACTTACCTCAAAGCACGTGAATCAATACTCCAAAAAACCCTTCCCATGGCAATCAACCTATAAATGGCTCGAATCTAGTCAAACTAACTCAATAACATCAAACACGGCTATATAAATCGGTTCCAAGTATAAATCTCCAATCTTTATCAAATTACAAAAAGTCAACTCAGGTCCGCACCCCAGAACCCGATAAAAGTTACAAATTTTGATCACCCATTCCAACAAGAGTCCATATATACAAGTTTCATCCGAATCCGACTCTGATTCGGGGTTCAAAACTCAAATATTCAATCTCCAAAACTCTCACAAAACCTCAATTTTCTCCATTAAATTTCATCAATGAAAAGCAAAAATCACTAATACAATCATGAATAATAATCAAATCTGAGTCAATAACATTTATCCAATCCAAGTGGGTGAAAATTGCCTAAACATTTGCCTCAATCCGAGCTCCCAATCTTAAAATATGATAAAAAAAAAAAGCTAAACCCTCAATTAAATAAGTTCTACCCAGCGATTCTCATTTTTCTGGCCTAACTGTCACTTTTGCGATGCCACATCTGTGGCAAAATCCTCGCAGATGCGGAAACCACTTAAGCCTTTGACCCTTCGCTTCTGCGGAGCCACTTTTGCTAGCATACCGGTACACCTGCGCGTGAGCACCTGTGCCCAAAACTCCACACCTGCGGAAACCGCTTCCTTCCCTCATCCTTCACATCTGCGACCTCCTGTCGGCATCAGCGTACTCGCACATGTGGACAAAACCCTGCAGGTGTGGAAACACTAGACCTAATCTGCCAAACTAAAAATCAGCCAAATAGCTCCAAAACATTCCGACACACCTGAGCCTCTCGGGATCCCGTCCAATTATACATAAAAAGTCCTAACACCTTCCCCAAACCTATCCAAAGGATCAAAACACTGAAATGAACATCAAAACTACGAACCGTCGATCAAGATCAAGATCAAGTTTTTAAGTTTATAAACTTCCAAATTCAGTCCAAGCATCCCATTCAAGACAAAACAGTCTGTTATGGACCCAAACTTTGAACACAAGTCCCAAATGATATAATGAACTTATTCCAAGTCATATGACAACAATGCGACCTTGATAGATTTAAAGTCAACTCCCTCTTAAACCTATGAACTTTCCAACCCTTCAAATTTCTAAATTTTGCCAATTTAGAGCCAAATCAACCTAGCAAACTCCACATCCAAATCCGGGCATATGCCTAAGTCTAAAATTAGGATACGAACCTATTGGAACTACCAAAACATAAATCCGAGGTCATTTACACAAAAATAAAATCTAGGTAAACTCTTATAATTTGAAGCGTCTAACCATGGAACTAAGTGTTTTAATTCACTCCATAACTTTTCCGAAACCAAACCAACCATCCCCACAAGTCACAAAATAACAAATAAACATAGGGGGTATGTCGAATAGAGAAAATGGGGCTCAAATACATAAAATTACTGGTTGGATCGTTATATTCTCCGCCTGTTAAATAAATGTTCATCATTGAACGTGTTTAGAATCATACCCAAGATAAAATAAAAAGGTGAGGATATCTACTCTGCACTTCATGCTCTATGTCCCAAGTTGCCTACTCAACTGGTTGACCTCTCCACTAAATCTTCACCGATGCAATATTCTTCGACCTTAGCTTCCGCACCTGGCTATCCGAAATGGCTACCGGCTCCTCATTATAGGTCAAATCCTTTCCCAACTATACCGAGCTGAAAGCCAATACGTGTGATGGATCCTCATAGTACTTTAGAAGCATGGAAACATGAAATACTGGATAAACTCTTGATAAACCAGGTGGCAAAGCAAGTCTATAGCCCACCTCACCAACTCTCCAACACCTCGAAAGGACTAATATACCGAGGGATCAACTTGCCCTTCTTGCCAAACTTCATCACACCCTTCATGGGCGAAACTATGAGTATAACCCTCTCACCCTCCATGGATGCCACATAAGCCTTCCTATAACCATAACCCTTTTGACTGGACTGCGTCCGAAGCCACTCCTGAATCACTTTCACCTTCTCCAAAGCATCATGAACCAAATTTGTGCCCAATAGCCTAGCCTTTCTAGGCTTAAACCAACCAACCAGAGAATGACATCACAACCAACTGATAGCTTTTGTTGTAGGAAAACTCTGCTAGGGGTAGAAACTGATCCCACTGGCCTCTAAAATCTATGACACATGCTCTCAACATATCCTCCAAAATATTAATGGTCTGCTTGGACTGCCCGTCCATCTAAGGATGAAAAGTAGTGCTCAGCTCAACCTGTGTTCCCAACTCACGCTGAAGAGCTCTCCAAAGATATGAAGTAAACTGATTTTCATGATCCGAGATGATAGAACCAGGTATACCATGCAAACGAACAATCTCCCGGATGCAAATCTTAGCCAGCTGCTCCAAAGTGTGCGAAGTCATGAATGGAATGATGTGTGCAGACTTGGTCAGTCTGTCCACAATGACCCAAACCGCGTCGAATCTCCTCAATGTCCATGGCAAGCCTACCACAAAATCCATTGTGATACGCTCCCACTTTCACTCAGGTATATCCATCTTCTGAAGAAAATCACCAGGTCTCTGATGCTTATACTTTACTTACTGACAATTCAAATACTGAGAAACATAACCAACACTATCTTTCTTTATCCTTTACCACTAATAGTGCTTCTTCAAATTACGATACATCTTCGTAGCACCCGAATGAATAGAATATTGCGAACTATGAGCCTCCTCAAGAATCCACTCTCTCAACCCATCCATATTAGGAACACAAATACGTCCCTGAAACTGTAACACACCAATAGTCACTTTCTTAGCACCACATTGATGTACCATGTCCCTAAGGACAAGTAAATGGGGTTCATCATATTGATGAGCTTTGATGCACTCAAACAAAGTAACTCAGATACAACACAAGCAAAAACCCTGCTAGGCTCCGAAATATCTAATCTCACGAACATGTTGGCCAAAGCCTGGACATCCATAGAGAAGGGACTCTCCCTAGCTGGAATATATGTTGAATTCCCATGCTCTCTGTCTTTCTACTCAAGGCGTCTACTACCACGTTGGCCTTCCTCGGATGATAAAGACTGGTGATATCGTAGTCATTCAATAGCTCCAACCATCTCCGCTGCCTCAAATTTAAATCTTTCTGGTTAAACAGATGTTGGAACTCCGATAAACTATATACACCTCACAAGAAACACTATATAAGTAATGCCTCCAAATCTTTAGCGCGTGTACAATAGCTGCCAACTCCAAATCATGCACTGAATAGTTCTTCTCATGGGGCTTCAACTGGCGCGATGTGTAGGAAATCATCATATCGTCCTACATCAACACACACCTAATGCTAACCCCCAAAACATTTATATATCGTATATGACCCTGATCTTGAAGGAAAAACCAACACTGAAGTTGTAGTCAAAGTTGTTTTTAGCTTCTGAATACTCTCCTCACACTCATCTGACCACCTGAACAGAGCACTCTTCCGAGTCAACTTCATTAATGGGCCTGCAATAGATGAAAATCCCTCTACAAAGCTATGGTAATAACTTACCAAACCCAAGAAGCTCCCGATCTCTATAGCAGTTGAAGGCATGGGCCAACTCTGAAATACCTCAATCTTCTTCGGTCCACCTTGATCACATCACTAGATACCACATAACCCAAGAATTCCATTGAGTCTAATCAAAAATCGTACTTGGAGAACATAGCATATAGATTCTTCTCCCTCAAAGTCTGAAGCACGATTCTTAAGTGTTGCCCATGCTCCTCCCTACTACGACAACACATCAATATATTATCAATGAACATAGTGACAAACGAATCCAAGTAAGGCTGGAAAACATTGTTCATCAAATACATAAAGGCTTCCAGGGTATTAGTCAACCCAAACGGCATCACCAAAAACTCATAATGCCCATGACAAGTCCTGAGAGCAGTCTTAGAAATGTTTAAAGCCCTGATGTTCAACTAGTGATACCCCAACCTTAAGAACTCCCTAGCACCCTTAAGCTCATTGAATAAGTCATCAATGCCTGACATTGGATACTTGTTCTTTGATGGTCACCTTGTTTAACTTCCGATAGACAATACACGTTATCATAGAATCATCTTTCTTCTTAACAAACAACACTAGCGCACCCTAAGGTGAATCACTAGGCCTGATGAATCCCTTATCAAAAAACTCATTCAACTATTCCTTTAATTTCTTCAACATTGCTAGAGCCATATAATACAGAGGAATAGAGATAGTTTGCACACCCGATACCAAATCGATGTCGAAATCAATATCTCTATCGGGTGGCATGCCCTAATAGTCTACAGGAAACACATCCTGAAACTCCATCGCTACTGGAACTGACTCAAAAGTAAGAGTATCAGCACTAACATCTCTGACAAAGGCTAATTATTCCAAGCATCCCTTCTCAACCATCCGTTGAGCCTTCAAAAATGAGATCACTATACTAAGAGTGAAACCAAGAGAACCATTCCACTCCAACCTCGGTAATCCCGACATCGCCAACATCACGGTCTTAGTGTAACATCCAGAATAATATGGTAAGGCGATAACCAACCATACCCAAGATCACATCAAAATCCACCATATCTAACAACATAAAGTCTGCCCTCATCTTGAAACCACAAATAGTGACCACACATGATCGATACACATGATCCACCACAATAGAATCCCCAACTGGTGTAGACACATGAACAAAGATACCAAGAGAACTATAATGCATATCTAGACAAGAAGCAAAGTAGCTCGAGTTGTGTTAAGATAAGTGGCACTTGAATTGGAAGCAGCCATCGGCCAGGTCTTGGATAGATCTCAAGCCCTATAACGACACATATGAGTAAGTAGAACCAGGATTAAACAATACTAAGCATCATTGTGGCACACAAAAATAATATATGTAATCACTGCATCAAAAGTAATAGCCTCATTCCTCCCTAGGAACGTAGAACATCTGGCTTGACCTCTACTAGACTGAGCTCCCCCTCTAGGACGACCACGTCTTGACTGACCTTCACCCCGAGATAGCTGAGCGGGTGGTGTAGCAACCGGTGCGGGAACCATAGCCTAACCACCGTTTTGGACCGAACCTCTATGACAAGGTCAATATTTCTTGGCATGCCCCAATTCTCCACACTCGTAGCAACCTTTGACTAGAAATGACTCTAGAATAACTCAATACTGACATACCCTGAACAGATGGAGTGCTGTAAGAGCTCTAAGCTGGGAGTTACTGAATGCAGATTGTGTTGAAGCTCTTCGACTGGGTAGCTGTGAATGATAAATTGTTCTGCTAGACTGGCCCTTCATAAATTGACCCTGACCTCCAGACGAGACACTACTGAAGCTAACTAAATATCGGGACCTCTAGTATCTACCCGGCATCATTTCTCTAGTCTCGATGCGGATGCGCTCCACACGAAGCGGTATCTCGATCACCTAATATAATGGAGTCCAGATCTCAGTTTCTCTAGCCATAAAAAGGTGAATACTAGGGTGAAGAACCTCAATGAATCTCCTCGCTCTCTCCTCATCAGAGGGAATCAATGCAATAGCATGATGTGACATCTCTGTAAACCTCATCTCGTACTTAGTAACTGACATAGGACCCTGTTGTAGGTACTAAAACTGCCTCTTCCACTTCTGTCTCCTGGTGAGCAACACTAAATGCTCTAAGAAGACTCTGGAGAACTAAGCCCATGTAAGAGGAGGTGATCCCGCTGGTCAACCAATATGATAAACCTTCCACCACCTCTTGGCCAGACCCTCCATTTGAAAAGCGGTGAAATCAACTCCATTGGAATTTACTAGTCCCAAATTGGGCAGAATCTCACGACAACGATCTAAGAATCCCTGAGTACCCTCTGAAGGCACACAATGAAATGCCTATAATTAAACCCTTCGAATAGCTATAATATGCTTACACATAATATTTCGTAAAGCATTAAGTATTAGCTAGAATGGCATTGCTTAAACTTAGTTGCATCTACTCTATTCTTCTCATGGCAGTTATAAGTAAGTATCTATTTGACTTTATCTCTTAGTGGTAATTTCATATCCTTCTACTTGTCACCAACCTTTTTCGTTTGGACTTGTCACCATTCATGTAGGAACATTTGTACATATATAATATTTCATATGTAGATCAAATACACTTGTATATTAATGTATGCATTACATCAAAATGTGTTTTTCATGTGATACAAGCCATAATATAATTTTGATAACTATGATAATGAAATATTGCGGTTAAATTTACAGTTAGTAAGGCACGAAATATTGGTTGTAATATTCCAAAACTTTGTACGAGATTGCTCCCTCAACTTAGTACTTGTGTGAGACCTTGTATTAGCGACAGTGATTGTTCCGTCGACTACTGGCTTTGCTGTAAATATGGACTCATGGGATTCGAAACTGATAACTGTAACTGTGGGTGGTAAATGTATATGTACAAATAGCACATTACTGTCCAATTTCAACGAACTCAAACATCATGTTATGCAATTTCAATCTTTTCGTCAATTTTCCAATTTCTTTGTCGTTTGTACTTTTGTTGACCTATGCGGTATAGGTTTTGATGATTGACAAAGGAACACATGCATGAACCAGGTTCATGTACACTATACAGAAGTTACGGTCAGAATCGAGCAAAAGGCATGCACGTGCAAGGGATAAGTATAAGTGGTAATTTTTGATAATTCGTGAACAAAAAGATTGCATATTTGATAAGGAGCAGGACTCCTTACTTGAAGAGAACTCTACCCAAGATAAGTAAAGAGTTAGAAGTTGAAGTTAACTAGAACTCTTCCACCAAGGATGAGTAAAGCAGCAGACCACTAGTTAATCTTAGTCCTACTAACTCTATAAATATCAGTTTGTTCTCTTTTACATTGGACGCACAAATACGGAAGTAAAGCAAGAATTGAGAGCAAAATAGCAAGGCATTCTGTGAGCAATTCCTGTGAGATTCAAGAGTGCGAAGTTGAAGCTACATAAACCAGATTGAAGAATCAGTTCCATTTGTCTGTCTTTAGTGCTAGTTCAATGTAGTAGAAGTCTTTGAGTTGTACCTTTCAGCTTTCTTTAGAAGCAAATTTATCACGACCCAAAATCCAACAAGTCGTGCTGGCACCTAACCCAACCCGCTTGGTAAGCCAAATAACATAAAAAAAACAACTCAAATAAGATTAATAGGAGCCAATGAGAAACATTACTGAACTTCTACACAAAATCCAAAGGATTAATAGTACAAATCATGAGCTTCTAAGGCTAAGCATTTACAAAACTGGTACGAAATAAATACATCATCTGTTCAAAATATACATAAATAGATTTGAAAATCTAAAGCTACTAAGGACGTGTGGCAGCTATATCCAGTAAGCAGGTACATCTTCAACGTCGGCTCTCGTCGTATACCAAAACATCAGCTCCAAGATCTGCACGCAAGGTACAGAAGTGTAGTATGAGTACAACCGACCCCACGCACTTAATAAGTAACAAACCTAACCTCAGGTTGAAAGCAATGACTAGCTCAGAAGGAGGTCAGAGTCCAATACCAATGGCCAATAACAACACGTGATAATATAATTAAAACAGTAAAAGTGAATAACTTAGAAAGCATTATGCTCATCTCGTTCACCGCTACGGGAAAGTAGACATGCTTTTCAAGTATAACGATCAAGACCAAATATTACCACTGAAATCAATTAAACATGTGTTTATCAAAAAGAAATGTGTTTTTCCAATTTACAACATCAGATAAGACTTTTCATTTACCAAAATAGCATGAGGAAAGTACATCTCTATGTCTATATGTCAAGTCATCAAATGTCATATACCGTATTGCATGAGAAAAATGCATCTCTATGCCTACATGTCAAATATACATGACAACTAAATGATTTTATAGTGCTACCGTCATGCACACTCACTCTCAACACACTCAAGATCCTTGGCTCAATTGCCCCCTCCATCACACGCACACACACACACAATCACTCAGAACTGTACGGGTGCCTGGCTCAAAAGCCCCTCAGCAAAGAATGTGTATATATTACTGTGCATGCGCTCACTGCTAGTATGTCAGACTCCGGAGGGACGGATCATGCCCAAGCGTTAATCAAAAGCCAATAAGGCCTACTGCGGCGTGCAGACCGATGCATATAATAATAATAATAATAATAATAATAATAATAATAACAATAATAATAACAATAATAGTAATAATAATAATAACAATAATAATAATACTAACAATAATAATAATAATAATAATAGTAATAATAATAATAATAATAATAATAATAATAATAATAATAATAATAATAATAATAATAATAATAGTAATAATAACAATAGCTGCCAACTCCAAATCATGCATTGGATAGTTCTTCTCATGGGGATTTAACTAGCGCGATGTGTAGGCAATCATCATATCGTCCTACATCAACACACACCTAATACTAACCCGAAAAACATTTATATATCGTATATGACCCCGATCTTGAAGGAAAATCCAACACTGAAGTTGTAGTCAAAGTTGTTTTGAGCTTCTCAATTCTCTCCTCACACTCATCTGACCACCTGAACAGAGCACTCTACCGAGTCAACTTCATTAATGGGCCTGCAATAGATGAAAATCCCTCTACAAAGCGATGGTAATAACTTACCAAACACAAGAAGCTCCTGATCTCTATAGAAGTTGAAGGCATGGGCCAACTCTGCAATACCTCAATCTTCTTCGGTCCACCTTGATCACATCACTAGATACCACATAACCCAAGAATTCCATTCAGTCTAATCAAAAATCGTACTTGGAGAACATAGCATATAGATTCTTCTCCCTCAAAGTCTGAAGCACGATTCTTAAGTGTTGCTCATGCTCCTCCCTACTACGACAACACATTAATATATTATCAATGAACATAGTGACAAACGAATCCAAGTAAGGCTGGAAAACATTGTTCATCAAATACATAAAGGCTTCCAGGGTATTAGTCAACCCAAACGGCATCACCAAAAACTCATAATGCCCATGACAAGTCCTGAGAGCAGTCTTAGAAATGTTTAAAGCCCTGATGTTCAACTAGTGATACCCCAACCTTAAGAACTCCCTAGCACCCTTAAGCTCATTGAATAAGTCATCAATGCCTGACATTGGATACTTGTTCTTGATGGTCACCTTGTTTAACTTCCGATAGACAATACACGTTATCATAGAATCATCTTTCTTCTTAACAAACAACACTAGCGCACCCTAAGGTGAATCACTGGGCCTGATGAATCCCTTATCAAAAAACTCATTCAACTATTCCTTTAATTTCTTCAACATTGCTAGAGCCATATAATACGGAGGAATAGAGATAGTTTGCACACCCGATACCAAATCGATGTGGAAATCAATATCCCTATCGGGTGGCATGCCCTAATAGTCTACAGGAAACACATCCTGAAACTCCCTCGCTACTGGAACTGACTCAAAAGTAAGAGTATCAGCACTAACATCTCTGACAAAGGCTAAATATGCCAAGCATCCCTTCTCAACCATCCGTTGAGTCTTTAAAAATGAGATCACTATACTAGGAGTGCAACCAAGAGAACCATTCCACTCTAACCTCGGTAATCCCGACATCGCCAACAACACGGTCTTAGCGTAATATCCAGAATAATATGGCAAGGAGATAACCAACCATACCCAAGATCACATCAAAATCCACCATATCTAACAACATAAAGTCTGCCCTCATCTTGAAACCACAAATAGTGACCACACATGATCGATACACATGATCCACCACAATAGAATCCCCAACTGGTGTAGACACATGAACAAAGATACCAAGAGAACTATAATGCATATCTAGACAAGAAGCAAAGTAGCTCGAGTTGTGTTAAGATAAGTGGCACTTGAATTGGAAGTAGCCATCGGCCAGGTCTTGGATAGATCTCAAGCCCTATAACGACACATATGAGTAAGTAGAACCAGGATTAAACAATACTAAGCATCATTGTGGCACACAAAAATAATATATGTAATCACTGCATCAAAAGTAATAGCCTCGTTCCTCCATAGGAACGTATAACATCTGGCTTGACCTCTACTAGACTGAGCTCCCCCTCTAGGACGACCACGTCTTGACTGACCTTCACCCCGAGATGGCTGAGCGGGTGGTGTAGCAACCGGTGCGGGAACCACAGCCTAACCACCGTTTTGTACCGAACCTCTATGACAAGGTCAATATTTCTTGGCATGCCCCAATTCTCCACACTCGTAGCAACCTTTGACTAGAAATGACTCTAGAATAACTCAATACTGACATACCCTGAACCGATGGAGTGCTGTAAGAGCTCTAAGCTGGGAGTTACTGAATGAAGATTGTGTTGAAGCTCTTAGACTGGGGTAGTGGTGAATGATAAATTTTTCGTCTAGACTGGCCCTTCCCAAATCGACCCTGGCCTCCAGACGAGACACTACAGAAGCTACCTAAATATCGAGACCTCTTGTATCTACCTGGCATCATTTCTCTAGTCTCGATGCGGATGCGCTCCACACGAAGCGGTATCTCGATCACCTAATGAAATGGAGTCCAGATCTCAGCTTCTCTAGCCATAAAAAGGTTAATACTAGGGTGAAGAACCTCAATGAATCTCCTCGCTCTCTCCTCATCAGAGGGAATCAAAGCAATAGCATGACGTGACATCTCTGTAAACCTCATATCGTACTTAGTAACTGACATAGGACCCTGTTGTAGGTACTAAAACTGCCTCTTCCACTTCTGTCTCCTGGTGAGCAACACTAAATGCTCTAAGAAGACTCTGGAGAACTAAGCCCAACTAAGAGGAGGTGATCCTGCTGGTCGACCAATATGATAAACCTTCCACCACCTCTTGTCCAGACCCTCCATTTGGAAAGCGGTGAAATCAACTCCATTGGAATTCACTAGTCCCAAATTGGGCAGAATCTCACGACAACGATCTAAGAATCCCTGAGCACCCTANTACCCTCTGAAGGCACACAATGAAATGCCTATAATTAAACCCTTCGAATAGCTATAATATGCTTACACATAATATTTCGTAAAGCATTAAGTATTAGCTAGAATGGCATTGCTTAAACTTAGTTGCATCTACTCTATTCTTCTCATGGCAGTTATAAGTAAGTATCTATTTGACTTTATCTCTTAGTGGTAATTTCATATCCTTCTACTTGTCACCAACCTTTTTCGTTTGGACTTGTCACCATTCATGTAGGAACATTTGTACATATATAATATTTCATATGTAGATCAAATACACTTGTATATTAATGTATGCATTACATCAAAATGTGTTTTTTCATGTGATACAAGCCATAATATAATTTTGATAACTATGATAATGAAATATTGCGGTTAAATTTACAGTTAGTAAGGCACGAAATATTGGTTGTAATATTCCAAAACTTTGTACGAGATTGCTCCTTCAACTTAGTAATTGTGTGAGACTTTGTATTAGCGATAGTGATTGTTCCGTCGACTACTTGCTTTGCTGTAAATATGGACTCATGGGGTTCGAAACTGTTAACTGTAACTGTGGGTGGTAAAATGTATATGTACAAATAGCACATTACTGTCCAATTTCAACGAACTCAAACATCATGTTATGCAATTTCAATCTTTTCGTCAATTTTTGCAATTTCTTTGTCGTTTGTACTTTTGTTGACCTAAGCGGTATAGGTTTTGATGATTGACAAAGGAACACATGCATGAACTAGGTTAATGGACACTATACAGAAGTTACGGTCAGAATCGAGCAAAAGGCATGCACGTGCAAGGGATAAGTATAAGTGGTAATTTTTGATAATTCGTGAACAAAACGATTGCATATTTGATAAGGAGCAGGACTCCTTACTTGAAGAGAACTCTACCCAAGATAAGGAAAGAGTTAGAAGTTGAAGTTAACTAGAACTCTTCCACCAAGGATGAGTAAAGCACCAGACCTCTAGTTAATCTTAGTCCTACTAACTCTATAAATATCAGTTTATTCTCTTTTACATGGGACGCACACATACTGAAGTAAAGCAAGAATTGAGAGCAAAATAGCAAGGCATTCTGTGAGCAATTCCTGTGAGATTCAAGAGTGCGAAGTTGAAGCTACATGAACCAGATTGAAGAATCAGTTCCATTTGTCTGTCTTTAGTGCTAGTTCAATGTAGTAGGAGTCTTTGAGTTGTACCTTTCAGCTTTCTTTAGAAGCAAATTTATCACGACCCAAAATCCAACAAGTCGTGATGGCACCTAACCCAACCCGCTAGGTAAGCCAAATAACAATACAACACAACTCAAATAAGATTAATAGGAGCCAATGAGAAACATTACTGAACTTCTACACAAAATTTCAAGGATTGATAGTACAAATTATGAGCTTCTAAGGCTAAGAATTTACAAAACTGGTACGAAATAAATACATCATCTGTTCGAAATATACATAAATAGATTTGAAAATCTAAAGCTTCTAAGGACATGTGGCAGCTATATCCAGTAAGCAGGTACATCTTCAATGCCGGCTCTCGTCGTACACCAAAACATCAGCTCCAAGATCTGCACGCAAGGTACAGAAGTGTAGTATGAGTACAACCGACCCCACACACTTAATATGTAACAAACCTAACCTCAGGTTGAAAGCAGTGACTAACTCAAAAGGAGGTCAGAGTCCAATACCAATGGCCAATAACAACACGTGATAATATAATTAAAACAGTAAAAGTGAATAACTTAAAAGGCATTATGCTCAGCTCGTTCACCGTTACGGGAAAGTAGACATGCTTTTCAAGTATAACAATCAAGACCAAATATTACCACTGAAATCAATTAAACATGTTTTTATCAAAAAGAACTGTGTTTTTCCAATTTACAACATCAGATAAGACTTTTCATTTACCAAAATAGCATGAGGAAAGTACATCTCTATATCTACATGTCAAGTCATCAAATGGCATATACCGTATTGCATGAGGAAAATGCATCTCTATGCCTACATGTCAAATATACATGACAACTAAATGATTTTATAGTGCTACCGTCATGCACACTCACTCTCAACACACTCAAGATGCTTGGCTCAATTTCCCCCTCCATCACACACACACACAAACAATCACTCAGAACTGTACGGTGCCTGGCTAAAAAGCCCCTCAGCAAAGAATGTGTATATATCACTGTGCTTGCGCTCACTGCTGGTATGTCAGACTTCGGAGGGACGGATCATGCCCAAGCGTTAATCAAAAGCCAATAAGGCCTAGTGCGGCGTGCAGGCCGATGCATATAATAATAATAATAACAATAATATTAATAATAATAATAATAATAGTAACAATAATAATAGTAATAATAATAGTAATAATAATAATAATAATAATAATAGTAATAATAATAATAATAATAATAATAAAAATAATAGTAATAATACTAATAATAACAATAGCTGTCAACTCCAAATCATGCACTGGATAGTTTTTCTCATGGGGTTTCAACTGGCGCGATGTGTAGGCAATCATCATATCGTCCTACATCAACACATACCTAATGCTAACCCGCAAAACATTTATATATCGTATATGACCCCGATCTTGAAGGAAAAACCAACATTGAAGTTGTAGTCAAAGTTGTTTTGAGCTTCTCAATGCTCTCCTGACACTAATAATAATAATAATAATAATAGTAATAATAATAATAATAATAATAATAATAATAATAATAATAATAATAATAATAATAATAATAATAATAATAATAATAATAATAATAATAATAATAAGAAGAAGAAGAATAAGAAGAAGAGGAAGAAGAAGAAGGAAGAAGAAACCAATAAGGCTTGTAGCAACATGCAACCCGATCCACATAATAATACTAATAATAAGTTAATAAGACCTGCTGCGGCGTGCAACCCGATCCAAATGACACTTCCTCAACATGGCTCTTAGGCTCATCTCAGTCATCAATCTCTCAAGTCTCAAGGGCTCACCATCTCATATCGTTCAGCCAAACAGTACCACATATGGAAAGTAACAACAATGAGTGATGTAATAACGAGTAAAGAACGGAGACTGAGATATGAAATGCAAATAAAGAATTATAACTGGGTGTATAATTACAGTTAAATCAGATAGTCTAAAACAACAGAAATAGTCTCATTAGGTCTCAACCAAAGAATCACATAGCCTAAACATGATTTCTAACATGAATCACAAATCAGATAAACAAACAAGTAGGGAGAACACGTATATAACAAGATATAACAACAAAACAAATTCGGTAATAGTCTAAAAGTCAACTCGGATCATGATTACCCTCGTGCACGCCCACAGGCCCGTCACCTAACTTATGTGTCACCCCAATACATCTCATATAACGTAGTTCTTAGAAAATATCCTCAAATCCAAGTTTAGATATGTTACTTACCTCGAACAAGGCAAATCGAATACCGAGTAAGCTAAACAATACTCTAAAAATGCCATCATGCACGAATCAATCTCCGAACAGTTCGAAACTAGCCAAAAGCAACTCAAATACATCAAATAATGCCAAAGGAAACAAACCCAAGCGATAAAGGAAACAAACCAACCTAGCAACCGCGATTCCAAAAATGTACAACACAGGTTTTACCCTTCGCGATGGTAGCCTTTTCCCCGCGATCGCGATGAAATAATTCCATTAACCCTTCCCAAACTCTTCCCAAAAAGTCTGTAGTGTAATGGCCATAACTTTTTGTACAAAACTCCAAATGACAAACAGTTTGAATTTCTTAAAACTATACACAAAGAGATACAACTTTTATTTTTGGATCACCTCAAAAAATAATTATACATTACAAGATGTAAGCTCTCAAAGTCAGCTTAGTGACAACATAAATTTCTTCTTCACGAACGTGAAGATTCCTCCGCGAATACGATTCACAGGTCCAATTTTCCATTTTACTCTTCGCTGATCGCCACCCAGAGCTCCGCGATCTCAATGTACACCCCTATAGCCAAAACCTAGCAGTTGGAAAGTGTATAAAAATGGTCTGAAACCACCCCAAAACTCACTCGAGCCCCTCGGAACCCCGTTCGAACATACTAATAAGTTCTTATACATAACACTGACTACTCGAGGCCTCAAATGACACATAAAAACAACAAAACAACGTATCGCACCTCAAATCAAACTTAATGAACTTTTGAACTTTCAACTTCCAAAACTCGTGTTGAACCATATCAAACCAACTCGGAATGACCTCAAATTTTGCACACAAGTTCCAAATGACATAACGAGCCTATTCCAACTCCCTGATTAACAATACGAATCCGATATCTTGAAAGATAACTCTTGATCGAACCTATGAACTTTCCAAACCTTCAAATTGCCAACTTTCGCCAATTAGCGCCAAAACCTTCTAGAAATATCCGAATGAAAATCCGGGCATACTCTCATGTCAAAAATCATTATCGAACCTAATAAAACTATCAAAACTAAAATTCGGGGTCAAATACATAAAAGTTAAACGTGGTCAACTCTTCCAACTTAAAGCTTCAAAAATGAGAATCATTCTTCCATATCAATCCTGAATCACCCGAAAATTAAAACCTACGATACAAACAAGTCATAATACATTGTATAGAGCTACTCATGCCCTTGAATTACCGAACAAAATGAAAATTCTCAAAGTGTCTGATCGGGTCATTACAAAATTGTACTAGGTACTTGAGTTGTATAATCCAAGTTAGAGTTAACTTGAAGTAGTCGCAACAGCCTGTAGCTTGTTGCTACAAGTGTTACATTTTAATCCTTAGGTTTGCAAGAGTTTGTAAATTTTGTTTTGGCTCAGAGTATAGTGAAGTGTTTCGAGAAAGTCCTATTAGGACGTAGGTCTTGATGTTTTCACCTTTTACTTTCTACATTAATTATTCCGCAATTATAATGTAAAGAATGCATAGAAGAACCAGGTCCTTCGTTAATCTAGTACATGCAAAAATTAGGAACCACACAAATCACCCCCACCCCTCGTTGTGTGATATTGAAATACAAAACAACAATTAGTATCAGAGCAGGCTATCCTTGAAGAGGCTAACTCCTTAGGAAAATATCAAGATGGGTACACCACCAAAATTGTGAAGGGCAATACACTACTAGGCCATCACTCTTCAATGGCCAGTACTACTCATGGTGGAAAGTGAGAACGAGAGATCATTTACAGGCAAAGGATTATGAGTTATGGGATATAATCACTAATGGCCCATTGTCAACACTCAAGAAGTATGCTCAAGGTGAGGATGTTCCAAAAACAAGAGCCAGCTACACTGCTAAGGATCTGAAGAAGTGGGAGAAGAATGCTAAAGCCAAGAAATGGCTTGTCTGTGGACTTGGTCCCGATGAGTACAGCAGAATCCAAGGCTGCTCCACAACTAAACTAATATGGGACACACTACAAGTGGATCATGAAGGAACAAGTCAATTGATAAGATCAAAAGGAACTTTGTTGTTTTAACAATATGAAAACTTTACCACGAAGGATGGGGAAACCATCTAGAAAATGTACACAAGGTTCAGTACCTTGATAAGTGAATTGATCTCTCTTGAAAGGATTATCACTGAATAAGAAAGGGTTAAAAAATCCTAACTAGGGTTTTACTAGTCTCTTAGGAAAGCAAAATTACCGCCATTCAGGAATCAAAGAACAATGTGTCACTTCCCTTGATGAGTTAATTGGAAAGCTTAAAACTTATGAGCTTAGGAGACAAACCTTGAAGATGTTTATACCTATGAAGGAAAGGAGTTTGACACTCAGAATCACTGAGGTTTCCGATTTAGAAGATGATGAAATAGCAATGATCACCAAAGAATTCAAGAAGTACCCCAAGAGAGGAAAATGTTCTTCAAAAACTGGAAGCTACAACAAAGCCAAAAGAAACTAAAAAGTAGGTGACTTATGGATGATAAAAATGTGGAAAAACTGATAATATAATCAAGAACTATCTTATCTGGGAGAATAAATGGGAAAAAGAGAGAGCTGAACGAAGGATTGGAGAAAGAACATGTTCATCCCAAGAAGAGCTACAGCAAAGGATCAACCAAAGTAATGGTCGATGCTTGGGAAGATAGCTCAGATGAGGATTCTAATGAGGATGATGATGATGATGAATGAGCTCTTATGGCTATTGAAGAATCTAAAGAACTTGATGAAGAACCTGAGGTAAATTTCCTTGAATTAAAAGATAAGATCAAATCTCTTTCTAAAGAGAGATATCTGAACTACTGTTAGCTTTAATTGATGAGTTTGAGGATGTAAGTTCTTAAAAGGAACAGCTGGCAAAGGAGTGTGTCATTTTGAAAGTAGAGTGCAAAAATCTCGAAATTAGGGCTTGTGAAATTGAAAAAGAAAATAATGCCTTGAAGAACCAGGTTCATGCACTTGATACAGCTGTCTTAGAACTTAGATATTATAATCTAAAATTAAAGATAGGGACGGGTAAAGAAATAGCTAGTGACACACGACTCACACTAGAAGAAGATTTAAGAAAGGTAAAACATGAGTTGTACAAAAAGGATGAAAAGGTAAGAGTTTTGAAAGAGGACTTGACAAAGGTTAAACATGATCTTCATAGAACATGTAAATGGAATATGTCCTCTAATGCACTTTTATGGCTACAAGAACACCATATTAGCAACAGAAAGGGACTTGGCTTTGTAAACTCTGACCTAAATGGGATCCCAAAAGCAAGTACCTAACACATCCTGAGAATAAGATTTTCACTCACTGTGGTAACACAGGACACTATAAGAGTTAATGTATAGCAAAAGAAAAAGCAAGTCTAAGGAACAAAAAATATTTTATAGGGAAAAGTAGGCTGCCAAGTTTAAAAAAGAATCTGATTTATCCTTTTGCCTATATAAAGGGACCTAAACTAGTTTGGGTTCCTAAGACTTGCCCCTGATTTCCTTTTGCATGTCCAAGTGAAGGAGAGTAGCCAAATATGGTACATGAATAGTGATTGCTCAAAGCACATGACAGGGAACAAGAACTGGTTTGTTTCACTTGTGGCCTTTAAAGGAGGTAATGTCTCCTTTGAAAATGAAAAGAAAGGTGAGATGATTAGAGTTGGGAAGGTAGTAAAATCTTATTCTCACTCAATTGAGAATGTCTACCTGATAGATGGATTGAAATACAGCGTGATAAGTATCTCAAAACTGTGTGATAGAGGAAACATGGTAGCTTTCACATCTGCAAAATATTTTGTAATTAATCTTACCACTGACAAAATAATTTTGCAGGGAAGAAGAGGGAACAATATATATATGGTGGATCTATCTACACTTCAGATAATGAACTCACTTGCTTGAGTGCTATGGATGGTAATCCCCTCATTGGTCATAAGAGACTTGGACATGCTAGTCTAAGTTAACTCAATAAACTAGTCTCCAAAGACTTGGTTATAGGGATGCCTAACATTAAGTTCAAGAAAGATAAAGTTTGTGAGGCTTGTGCAAGAGGGAAGCAGGTAAGATCTTCTTTCAAAAGTAAGAAAATGGTGAGTACTTCCAGGTCGATGGAACTGGTCCATATGAATCTGTTTGGACCAATGAGGATAATGAGCAGAGGTGGAAAGAGATATGTTATGGTGCTTGTTTATGATTACTCTAGATTTATTTGGATATTGTTCTTAACATCTAAAGATGAAGCATTTGGCATGTTCACTTCATTTGTTAGAAAAACGCAAAAATAATTAGGTAATCAACTTACATCAATTAGGTCTGATCATGGTACTGAGTCTAAGAATGCTAAGTTTTCTGTATTTTGTGATGAGCATGACATAGATCATAATTCTTCTGCTCCTAGGACTCCAGAACAAATGGAGTAGTTGAAAGAAAGAACAGTAATTTGGAGAAAATGGCTAGAACCATGTTACATGCTAGTAAGATGCCTCATAGCTTCGGGGCAGAAGCTGTAAACATTGCATGCTATATCATAAATAGCTGCATGACTAGATCTCATGTTGAGAAAACTCCCTATGAGTTACTTAAAGGGAGAAAGTAAAATATATCCCATCTTAGGGAATTTGGATGCAAGTGCTTTATTCATAATAATGGAAAATACTCCCTAGGAAAGTTTGATCCCAAAACTGAAAGGGAATATTCTTGGGATATTTTTCACATAGTAAAGCATATAAGATATACAAAAAAAGAATTATATGTGTAGAAGAAAGCGTGTATATTGTTTTTGATAAAACTAACACTCTTTCTGAGAGAAAGAAACAAAATGATGAAGAGATTGGGCTGATAAGAAATTCAAATGGTGAAACCACAGTCCATCCTGAAGTTGCATCACAGGAAGGAACGGATGATCGACCAGGTCCTTCCACTCACGACAACCTGACAGGGGGAACCGACCAGAGAGGAATTGATCCTCAAACCTCGAGTGAACTATTTGATGCACATGTTCCTCAGCAACAAAACAATGAAGGAACATCCAGAGAAAACTAGTTAGTTGTGAACCTTACAAGTATCAAAGTTCTCATCCCATTGAGAACATAATCACTTATCCAACCTCTGTAATCAAAAAAAAAATCTTCTTTAAAGAATCTTTGTGCTTTTGACGATTTCTTATATCTTATTGAACTTAAAATTAATGTTTTTGAGGCTTTGTAGGATGCAGATTGGGTTAATGCAATGCAAGATAAACTTAACCAATTTGAAAAAAGTCAATTTTGGCATCTGGTACCAAGACCCAAGGATAGAATAATGATTGGCACTAAATGGGTCTGCAAAAACAAACTTGATGAAGAAGGAACAGTTACAAGGAACAAGGTAAGATTGGTGGTTCAAAGATATAGTGGGCATAGGCTATGATGAGACTTTTGCTCCAGTTGCAAGATTGGAAGAAATTAAACTCCTTATAGCTTTTTCTGCTTACATAGAATTCACTTTATATCATATGGATGTCAAGAGTGCCTTCCTCAAGGGCTATCTAAAGGAAGAAGTGTTTGTCAAGCAACCTCCTGACTTTGAAAATAAGGAATGTTCTGAGCATGGGTACAAGCTTTATAAGGCACTTTATGGGATTAAGCAAGCCCCGAGAGCTTGGTATGAAAGATTGTCCTAATTCCTGCTTGAGCATGGCTACAAGAGAGGTAAAATTGATAATACTTTATTCTTGAAAGAAAAAGTCAAAGATCTCTTGGTTGTTCAGATATTTGTTGATGATATAATCTTCGGAGAAACAACGGATAGGTTAAGTAAAGAATTTGCTAGGCTAATGGGTAGTGAATTTGAAATGAGTATGATGGGTGAATTTAATTTCTTTTTATGCTTAAAAATTAAACAAACTACAAATGGAACTATGATCCATCAGCAAAAGTATGTCAAAGAGTTGCTCAAAAGGTTTAAGACGGAAGATTCCAAAGAAAGACACTCCTATAGTAACAGCCACAAAATTGGATTTGGATGAACCCGGTTCATCTGTTGATCAGAACATATATAGGGGAATTGTTGGCTCTTTGTTATATCTCACTGCTAGTAGACATGACATTTTTCAAATGTAGGCCTTTGTCATAGGTTTCAGGCAAATCCAAAAAAGTCTCACTTGAAGGTAGTCAAGAGGATCTTGAGATACTTAAAGGGCACAACTAGTTGTTACATATGGTATCCAAAAGGTAGTAATTTTGATTTAGTGGGATATGTTGATGCTGATTATGCAGGTTTTCTAGTGGATAGAAAAAGTACCTCAGGAAAGGCACATTTTCTTGGCTCATGTCTTGTATCTTGGGCCATCAAAAAATAAAATTATATGGCCTTATCTACTGCTGAAGCTGAGTATGTGGATATTGCCTCATATTGTACTCAATTATTGTGGATTAAGCAACAATTAATGTATTTTGGAATAGATGTAGGTTGTATCCCTATATTTTGTGACAATACAAGTATAATTAGTATGACCAAGAACCTGGTCCATCACAAAATAACTAAGAACATAGATGTTATGCATCATTTTCTAAAGGATAATTTTGAAAAGGATTGGATCATTATTGAATTATGTGTTACTAATAAGCAAATTTCTTACATCTTCACAAAAGCTTTGAGTAGGGATCACTTTGAAAGTAATATGTTATAATCAGGGATGATAAAGATCACCTAAAAGAAACTGGTTCTAGGATGATTAAAATCACCTAAAAGAAATCGGTTCTAACTCAATGATTGGTTAGATAATTTGTGAATTTTATAAATAATTAGATTAGATATTGCTCAGTCTCATACTTTTATTAGTATATTATTGTGACATGTACTAAAATATCTCATTGATGTCTAATGATATTATACTTACTTTCTTGGAAAATTCAGTTTTACACAAGTGAACATTTAGTGAAGAACCTGGTTCATCGAGCTTATAAGGTATATACTCTACACTCCACATAAGTTGAAATAAATGCATATGAATCAAATTTGAAAACAGAGTCCCATTTATTCCCAAATTATTTTTAAAAGAATCAATTACAAATGAACCAGTTTTACCACAAGAACCCACGCGCCATAATTGTCGAGATTTTTGGGGAAGAGTCCAATGTCTCTTCAAAATGAAACTCCACCTTTCTCTTATCTCAAATTTTATAAAGATCAAAATCATCAAAAACCTAAATCTCTCTCGAATTCTCTCAAGTTTCTAAACTGATCAGATGAAAAACACACCCGAGAACCCCAGGAACTCTGAAAATCCTTCCTCACCACCCAAAGAACCTTCACCCAGACCCTCAACCACTTAAACCCCCAAGAAACAGTATGTAAAACTTATTGTACGCTAAATAGTAGAAAGCAAAGAACATGCCAAGAAGTTGAATGAGAAATTAAAAGTTAGTCAAGCAGAAGAGCCATAATATTCTAATGATTCTTTCAAGTCAGTGACTGAGGGGAAGAATCAGTTTTATTTGAAACTGAATAGGTAATTTCTAGGTTCAAATCTTCAAT
This sequence comes from Nicotiana otophora, assembly GCA_000715115.1. Lineage (NCBI taxonomy): Eukaryota > Viridiplantae > Streptophyta > Magnoliopsida > Solanales > Solanaceae > Nicotiana > Nicotiana otophora. The sequence continues at coordinate 20,198 of AWOL01S0010914.1, read as the reverse complement.
TGTTGGTTCTGAAATTGCAAAGATCTTGAGAATTCGTTTGTATTGATTGGGTCAATGGATGGTATTGAAAAGGGGGATGTTGGTACTGAGAATATGGGTAGTAAAAATGTAAAAGAAAAAGAGAGAGAGATGTGTTGAGGCAGATGTGAGGGTAAGGGAAGAAGCTCGAGTGGCTACATTTACTTCACCCACTCATATTTGGTTGGATGATGAAACGGTGGCAATGGTTGTGTGGAATGAGGAGAGTGTTGATGAAGAAGGGAATTTTGAAAAGGAGACACACGAGAGAGGCAGTGAGTTTGGTGACACTACTGTAGCTGAAGGGTTGGTTAGGTTGAGGAAATGGTTTCAAGAAACTGTTCCTTCTAGAAAAGAACCTCTTCATGATTTGATGCACAAAGCATCTGATAGCTACAAGCCAAAAAAAAGAGTACTAGTGTTAAAATCCCTGGAAAGGGTATGGGTGGCAAGAACAAAAAGGCCGCCTCTTCTATCTCCGTTGAGAGTTCTCCTACAAGAGGAAGAACTACAAAGAGCCAAAAGAAGCAGAGTGAGGCAAACTTGTAAAAGGCCTTAGTTGAGAGTGCCAAGAAGGCTGTTGCCAAGGGAAAGAAAAAAGCTGGAGAAACAAGTGAGATAATGCAAGTAAAGGAGATGGACCTGGTCCTTCAAGATGAGGATAAGATAGAGGAGGTGGAAGTGCCCACTCCCAGTGCTAAGAAAAGAAATACTTCTAAAGAAAAGTTTATTGAGGCAGAAGACTGTCTTATCCAAGCGAACCAGGTATGTTAGAAAAGTCAAAAAAGTTCAAGTGGTGGAGGAAGAAAGTGAATAAGAGACTGACGAGGAGGAAAATAAGTTGGTGAAGTTCCAGAAAAGAACTATTTTGAAGGGAGACTTCTTCGCTCTATAGAGAAAGAAGGAATGATTTTGCTGTTAGAAAAACTAGAGTTACAAGGATGGAAAGACATGGTCCTTCCGTTGGAAAAAAAGTTGGCCAGGGCTGAAAATATAGAATTGTTTGCAAATTTTGAGGTAGAACTTTGGGAGATTCTAGGTATACCCGCTGAGGGGTATAATGATTATACAAAGCTAAAATGACCTAATCTAGATGATCTTCACACCTCATTGGTTATCACAAAGAATTTATTGATGATGACTTAAAGCAAGAACCCAGAGCTATGTACATAAGTGAGATGCAGCCCTCTCATAAGGTGCTTTTAGAGTTAGTGAATAAGGAGGTTCTAGCCAGACAGGAATTAAGGTATGTGGCTACCTTCATGGACCTGGTCCTTATGGAATGTTTAGACAATGTGAAGCAGATTAATTGTCCAGGGTTCATGATCCAGATCCTTCACAGGGTTGTTTGTGGTACCAAGACTTATGCCATTCCCTATTGCTTTGTCATAGTTATTGTGTTTGCCTCATTTAAGGCCCATCTCAAGAAATGGGATGTATGTACTAGTAAAGACTACTTTGGGGCCGAAACATTGACTGATTGTAACTACTAAGTCCAAATTATGCCCAAAGAACCTGGTTCATCCAAGAGGGTACCTAAAAGTAGCAAGGTTAGAGCATTGGAGTAAGAGAGTGGGGTTAAGGATGCTGAGATTGAAAAGTTGAAGAAACGGTTGGCTAAAGTAGAAGCTGAGAGAGACTCTCTCAGGTCTGAGCTTGCAAAGGAGAATGAGAAGAATGATGGAATTCTTCAAGATATGCTGAAGCTACTTCAAGACAAGAAGCAAGAACCTGGTCCTTTTCCAGTCCTAAACCTTTCCTAGTCCAGTTATAATCAGTTGACTTTTATGACCCAAGTGGGATTTTTCTGTTTTATGCTCATGGTTCTATGTTTTGATTTCCTCGTATGCTTTGTAATAGGATCTTATCAATCAATGAAATTTATTTCTTCTGTTCAAATTGTTTTATGTGATATTTCTTAGATGGCTAATATCCTTAGATTGAAAAGGAGAATATTGAATCCCTGATTACATTTGAAGTAGCCCAGTGGCCATGAGTAATATTTGTTAAAATCTCGTTAACTTAATTATGCAACTTTTCGATGATACCAAAAGGGGGAAGATAAGGTGTGATTTTTCTTTGGATTGTGATGTTTATAACCTAATGAATCTGGTCCTTGATGATTTGTGATTTTAAATGAAAAGTGTTCTGATATTTTGTTTGATGTTGAGCTCAGTTGAAACAAGTTCCATGCATTTGAAAAATCACAAAATTTGTCATCATCAAAAAAAGGGAAAATTGTTTACTTGAGCGGCATAATTGACAAAGGAACATATGCATGAACTAGGTTCATGGACATTGTACACAGGTTACGGTCAGAATCAAGAAAACAGCATGCACGTGCAATTGATATAAGTATATGTGGTTATTTCTGATAATCTCTGAACGAAAAGATTGCATATTTAATAAGGAACATGACTCCTTACTTGAATAAAACTCTATACGAGATAAGGAAAGAGATAGAAGTGGAAGTTAGCTAGAACTTTTTCACCAAGGAAGAGTAAAGCATCAGACCTCTAGTTAATCCTAATCCAACTAACTCTATATATATCAGTAGTTCTCTTTTATCGGGGATTCACACATATTGAATTAAAGCAAGAATTGAGATCAAAATAGCAAGGAATTTTGTGAGCAATTTTTGTGAAATTCAAGGGTGTGAACCTGAAGCTACATGAAATAGACTGAAGAAATAGTTCCATGTGTCTGTCTTTATGTAACGATCTGACCGATCGTTTTGAGCATTTGAATTCTATTTGGCAGTTTGAGGTCACGAATAGCACCATATGGTGTATTATGACTTACGGGTAATGTTGGTTTTGGTTTTTGAGTGATTCGGGATTGATTTGGAAGAATGATTCTCAACAAGGAGGTTTCAATTAGAAGAGCTGACCAAGTTTGAATTTTGCATAATTTGATCTCGAATCGAAGTTTTGATGGTTCGGTTAGGTTTGGATGGTGATTTTGGACTTAGGCTGCCCGAAATTAGAGGTTTAGAATTTCCTAAGTTTGAACTTGGTTTGACTTTATGGCTATCGGGTTCGGATATTTGTTTCAAGACTTGAAAAATGTCCGTTTTGTCAATTATGACTTGTTTGAAAATTTTGCTGTCATTCCAAGTTGGTTTGATAGGGATCGGATGCTTGGTTGTGATTCTAGCGATTCTTGAGTTTCATTGTAATTTTCATGTGTTTTGGTGTCCGATTCATGGTTCAGGATCTTATTTTGGTGTTTCGAGTATGCGAGCGTGTTCGTATGATATTTTTAGACTTGTGTGTATATTTAGTGTGGATCCCGGAGGCTCGGGTGAATTTCGAACATGTTTCGAAGTGTTTCGGGCTGTTTCAGTTTTGATAATTCTTAACTGGTGCCTCGAGTCTCACAAATGAGAGATCTTGTTCACATTTGCGAGGTGGTCACCACATTTGCAAGTTTTGACTGTGTTGAGTGGCTTTGCATTTGCGAACCCAGAATTGCTTTTGCGATATGCTTCTAGGGTCTAGCTGGTCGCTTTGGCAACCATAACTATCGCTTTTGCGATGGGCATCTGGGCAGTGGCGAATCGCATTTGTGACCAAGATGTCGCTTTTGCGAAGTAGTCTGAGTTTGCATTTGCGAACATTAAGACGCTTTTGCAACGGTTTCAGAGTTGGTCGTTGTCACTTTTACGATCTTTTTTCACATTTGTGGGAGTCGCATTTGCAAATCGCAGGTCGCAAATGCGACCTCTGCAGCTTTTTTATAGCTGCGTATTTCGGGACTGAGTCTCATTTTATCACATTTTGAGCCCTAGACTCATTGGGAGGCGATTTTAAGGAAAGATGTTTATACAAAACTAATGGGTAAGTGATTTTGAGCCAGTGTTTACTACATAACATGATTGATTATGAGATTTAACATCTAAATCATGAGAATTGAAGAGAATTTTTGGAAACTTTTGACTATGTTTGGAAAAATAAAAATTTAAGATTTTAGAGTCGAATTGGACTCGAATTTGAAAATCAAACAAATATTTGCTCTCGTGGGGCGATGAGTAGTCAAGATCTACCCCTTGACTCGGGTTTTGACCGGGCTAGCTCGAGGTTGACTTTTTTGACTTTTGGGGAATTGTGTAAAGATCTTAACTTTATTGCATTTTTTGCTATTATTAAGTCAATTTGGTTAGATTTAAGTTGAGTGGAGGTAAATTTTAAAGGAAAAAGCTATTTTTGAGTGTTGATTTGGCCAAATTGGGGTAAGTATCTTGCCTAACTTTGTGTGGAGAATTACCCTTTAGGATTTTGTCTATTTGCACTACTTGTACTATGTGAAAAGGTGTGTACACGAGGTAACGAGTGTGTACACGGGCTTATGTGTGGTAATTGACAAGATTAGACCCTTAGTTATTAATATGCCTTGAATTGAAGTTGTTATTATATGAAGCTCATTCATTGTTTATTTACTTTTCGTACTCTTGTGTCAAGATGGGCGTACCTACGTGGAGTTATTAACTTTTATTTTGTTGAGTTGTTGGTAAAATAACTGATTTAAATAAAGAAATTGTTATCATGCTTTACTTTATTTGATTTTTAATAAATTCTGTATTTGATTTCTTATAAATTCTAAATAAAAAAATTGTTATCATGCTTTACTTTATTTAATTTTTTATAAATTCTAAATAAAGCATTCGTTATCATGCTTACTTTATTTGATGTTTTTTTATAAATTCTAAATAAAGAAATTGTTATCATGCTTTACTTTATTTGATTTTTGATAAACACTTTTTGAACACTTTATTGATAATAGACACGGATACGATATACGTGGTATCACGAGGTCTTTGCCGTGCGGTTGTGGTAATTGTTGAGGCACGAGGTCTTTGTCGTGCGAGTGTGACTTATGTTGTGGCACTAGATCCTTGCCGTGTGAAGTTGATTGGTAATGTTGGCACGAGGTGCCATGTGCACATGATTTGTGAAATGTGAATTGTGATTGCGAGGTGTTGTAAATTCTATGTTAGAACAGTTTGAGGGTCTGGACTGTTATTATTTTCCTTAATTTATTTCACTTGTTTTAACTGTGTTTTGATTGTTTTTCTGTTTTCATCACATGTTTACTCTTTGTTGCCATTTATTGATTTTGTTTCCACTGTTAGCTTTATACTTATATTCTGCACAGGCGTTCATGTCTAGTGAGTGTCTTTGCTTGTACCTTGTCACTGCTCCACCGAGGTTAGTCTTGATACTTACCGGGTGATGTACTCATACTACACTTCTGCATTTTCTATACATATCCAGGTACTGGATGTAGCGCTTCTAGGCAGTGAGAGCTTCTTTTCTCCTTGCGGATTCAAGGTTGAGCTGCTTTGATCGCCGCAGTCCCTTGGAGTCCTTTTCTTACAATTATACTATCAATTTTTTTGTCTGAACGGTATTGTAGTTTTTGATATTATTATTCAGTTAGAGCTCATGACTCTATACTACCTAGTCTTGGGGATTTGTTGTGATTATCGTCGTGTTGGCTTGTATCACCTTTACTTCCGTATTTATATTAAACTCTACTTCATAATCACATGTTTAATTAGTTTAACTGTTGTAAGCGATCAACTTACTTAGTTTTAGAGACTAGGTGCCATCACGATCCTTAAGGTGGGATTTTGGGTCATGACAAGTTGGTATCAGAGCTCTAGGTTCATAGGTTCTACGAGTCACAAGCAAGTTTAGTAGAGTCAGGCAAATCGGTATGGAGACGTATGTCCTTATCTTCGAGAGGCTACAGAACTATTAGGAAATTTCACTTCTTTCGTTCCTTATTGTGCGGCATTTATTCGGCTTGAAGTATATATTTTATATTCCCTTACATCCACTCGTATATGATATTGCGCACTCGGTATCAGCTATGCACCAATGATTTGTGATGTTGAGGATGGTCTACGAGGGGGCTATGGCTGCTCGATCATTGTCTCAAGGTGTTATCCAGAGTGAGGACGCGGATGTGTTGGTAGATCTTTCGATTGTTCACATGTGGGGTACAGTGGGTCCTTTTATATGGTTGGCGAGTACGGACTTGGGAGGATTTAATTGGTTTCCTAGTTGTTGTGGTAGGTTCATGGGGGTGTTGATTTGAGGCTAGCCAGCGGTATTTGAGGTTATGTGTTGTATGGAGCCTGCCCAAAGACTACGTTAGTTATCGCGACTCACGCTTCACTAGCAACTTTTGGACCCAGCTCTTTAAGTGCCTTGGATTGAGTCACAACTCAAGTTTTCATCCGTAATTTGAAGGCCTGACGGAGCGGTTCAATGGCATGTTGGAAGAATATCTCTGCCATTTTGTAACCGAATCGCAGAAGACTAGGTGAAGCTTCTGGATGTTGCTCAACTGTGTTTCAATTCACAAAAGAGCTCTAGTACAAAACAAAAGCGCTTTTGAAATTGTTATCGGATAGCAACCGCTACTCCCACACATCGTGAATGCACCAAACAGTTCAAAATCTCCTCGAGCTGCTAGCTTCTCAAAAGAATGGAAGCAAAATTTGGAGATAGTGCGGAGCTATCTTGTCAAAGCCCAAAAGCAGATGAAGAGGCATGCTGATCAAAATCATCACTTTGTTGAATACCAAGTAGGAGACAAAGTGATTGTCAAAATCCCAAAGTGGTACTTTTTTGCAGGGGTCCATGACCCTCGCCTATTGAGAAAATATATTGGACCCTTGTCCATTCAAAGGCGCATTGGGAAAGTTGCATACCGTGTGGATACCCCAGCTTGGTGGAAACTCCATCTCGTCTTCCATGTCAGCCTTTTGAAACATTTTCGAGAAGACACGAAGGATCCTTCACGCAGCCAACTCACAATACCCAGTATTCGAGGCCCCAATTCAACCGGGAAAAAGGCGTGCTATAGCTATTCTTGATGATCGGGTGATTCACGCCTCAAGGAAGGATCACAAAGAGTTCTTGGTGAAATGGCAGGGTTGTGATGCAGAGAAGAATACTTGGGAGAGGGGAACAAACCTCAAAGCCTACAAGAGCGTAATTAATGATTATCTTACAAGTAAGGCATCGAGGACATCGCCAACTCAGGTGGGGGAGAATGTCATGGGTGACTTTCCTGCCATTCACCATGACCCCTTGGACGCACCCTGTGGCGTCCTGGCAAGCCTCCCAACGCCTAGCATCACGAATGGCCTCGTGGTTTTGTCTGTGCCAAGTGACAAGCAAGCATGTGCCTTTGTTGCCCCACTGATATCCCTCGCTAACACCCAGCCACAAGCAAATGCCAACAGCATCGCGCGCGCAGACCGTGATGCCAATACAACGGACCTGTTTCTATCTTGTAGAAAACTAAGTCCTTTTCATTGTAAATATAGAGTAGTTTTATTCCATGCAACTCCATAAGGGGTAGGGGGATCAAGCAATCAAACTTCAGCACGCCTTTTTCCGGTTGAATTGGGGCCTCGAATATTGGATATGATGAGTTGGCTCCATGAAGGATCCTCTGTGTCTTCCCGAAAAGGTTTCAGAAGGCTGACATGGAAGGGGGGATAGAGTTTCCACCAAGCTAGGGTATCCACCAAGTATGCAACTTCCCCAATACGCCTTTCAATGGACAGGGGTCCAATATATTTTTGCAATAGGCGAGGGTCATGGACCCCTGCAAACAAGTACCGCTTTGGGATTTTGACCATCACTTTGTCTACTACTTGGTATTCAACAAAGCGGCAATTTTGAGCAGCATGCCTCTTCATCCGCTTTTGGCTTTGACAAGATAGCTCCGTACTATTTCCAAATTTCGCTTCCATTCTTTTGAGAAGCTAGCATCTCGAGGAGATTTTGAACTGTTTGGTGCATTCCCGGTGTGTGGGAGTAGCGATTGTTGTCCGGTAATAATTTCAAAAGCGCTTTTGTTTGTACTAGAGCTCTTTTGTGAATTGAAACACAGTTGAGCAGCATCCAGAAGCTTCACCCAGTTATTCTCCGATCCGGTTACAAAGTGGCGGAGATATTCCTCCAACATGCCATTGAACCACTCTGTCTGGCCATTAGATTGCGGATGCAAACTTGAGTTGTGACTCAATTTTGACCCGACTCACTTAAAGAGTTAGGTCCAAAAGTGGCTAGTGAAGCGTGAGTCGCGATCACTAACGATGTCTTTGGGCAGGCCCCAATATTTGACGACGTGAGAGAAGAAAAGTCGAGTTGTATCTTCTGTTGATATATATTGTGGGGCTGCTATAAGGTAGCATACTTGGAAAAGCGATCAACCATAACAAAGATAGTTGTGAGATCTCCGATCTTGGGCAATCCGGTGATGAAATCCATGGAAACGCTTTCCCAAGGTATCTTTGGGATAGCTAGTGGTTCTAAGAGTCCGCTTGTGTCAAGCGGTCCGACTTGTCCTTGTGGCATACTAGACAAGTCCTCACATACTGAGTAACGTCATTGGCCATTTGAGGCCAATAATATGCATGGCGAAGTAATTCCATGGTGCGTTCTTAACCGGAATGGCCGGCCTAAAAAGTATCGTGACATTCTGCCAGAAAAGTCCTTCGCAGATCTCCTCCTTTAGGAACATAAAGTCGATTCCCTTTCACTTTCAGGAAACTATCTTCCATGTAGAATTGGCGAGTTGTTCCCTGTCTTACCAGATCAACCAAATACTGTGCAGCAAGATCCTTGATGAGTAAACCATGTATCTGGTCTTATATGGTGGTATCTACTTCACTCCCCCTTAGGGTGGCAAGCAAGTACACCGATGCTAGGTCAGCTCTCCGACTGAGCGCATCAGCAACATGATTAGTCTTCCCACTTCGATACTCCAGGTTGAAGTGAAATTCTGCTAGGAGTTCCTGCCACCTAGCCTGTCGACCATTCAGCTTCGGTTGGGTCATGAAATGGTTAACAGCAGTGTTGTCAGTCTTGACCATGAATGGGGTTCCAAGCAGATAGTGCCTCCAAAGGTGTAAGTAATGACTGACAGCCAATAATTCTTTCTCGTGGACGGCATAGCGTTGCTCTGCTTTCTTCAGCTTTCGTCTCTCTTACGCTACATGATGCCCTTCTTTTAGCAAGACTCCGCTAGGAGCATAGTCGGAAGCATCCGTTTGTACCTCGAATGGCTTGGCCAAATCAAGGAGGGCCAAAACGGGGCTACTAGACATAGCCACTTTTAATGCGTTGAAGGCCTCCGCTCACCTGGGTCCCCAATCCTAAGGCGTGACCTTCTTGAGGATTTTTGTCAATGGCACTGCGATGAGGGAGTAAGTTTTCACAAATCGCCGATGGAAGTTGTATAGGCCAAGGAACGCCCTCAAGGTGTGAATATCCTAAGGCGGCGGACAATTTGTGATAGCCTGAATCTTTTGTTGGTCTATCTTGATCCACTCTTCCTCGATGACATGTCCGAGGAAGTCAATCTGGTTTTGAGCAAAGGAGCACTTAGATAGCTTCGCATATAATTCGTGCTCCCGCAATCGGGCTAGGACCTACCGCAAGTGCTCCAGGTGTTCTTCCAATGTTTGGCTATATACCACAATGTCATCCAAGTAGACCACCACAAATTCGTCAATGTACTCTCGGAAGACTTGGTTCATGAGGGTGAAAAATGTGGATGGAGCGTTAGTCAAATCGAATGGCATAACTAGGAAGTCGAACGACCCATATCTTGTCACACAGGTCTTCTTGTGTTCATTACCCTCTACAATCTGAACTTGCCAATAACCTATATTCAGATCTATTTTTGTGAACTTTGTCGCACCACCTAGTCTATAGAAAATGTCTACCATTAGCGGAATAGGGTACTTGTTCTTCACGGCGATTTTGTTTAGAGCCTGATAATCCACACAAAGTCATAGACTACCATCATGTTTCATTTAGAATATCATATAGGACCCATATGGGGACTTAGAGGGAACGATGATCCTTGTGTCTAGCATTTCCGTCAACTGTCTTAGAAACTCGGTGAGTTCGGGTTGTGACATTCTATAAGGAACTCGAGCGGATGGATTCGCACCCGGAACCAACTCAATCTCATGGTCCACAATGCACCTAGGCGGGAGTCGCTTTGGCATATCCTGTGGCATGACGTCTTGAAACTCCAGTAGCAGCTCCTTCACGGGTGTAGGAATGGGACCGGAGGAGCGTTCTATATCTTCAATGCAGAGGGTAGCCAGAAAGGTAGATTCATGTCTCTTGACCCCCTTCTTCAACTGCAAGGCTGAGATGTTCTCAGCGGCCATCTTCATGGGCATGCACGGGATAATGCAGGGCTTGGCCCTATTTGTTCCCATCATTAATAGCATGTCTGCATATGGTACGGGCATGGTGTTAGTTTTCCTCAGGAATTACAACCCAACTATCAACTCGAAGTCACCTATTATCACCAGGCGTAGGTTGAATTTTCCTTCAAAAGGACCAAGCTTCACTGGTACTTCTTTGGCTATTCCACCCACTGGCTGAGAAGGTGAGTTGATAGCTTTGAAACGACCTCTGCCCTTTCCTACATACCAAGGCGCTCCACCTTAGTTAAGGCTAAGTAGTTGTGGGTAGCACCCATGTCTATTATCGCCTGAATGGGCTTGCCACTTACCTTTATCTCAACGAACATTAAGGTCCTCTCTTGTTTAAGAGGAGTCCTTTCATCCGCCTTCTTTTTCCCTTTCTTAGTGATTGGGTAGGGGTCTTTCTTCTTACGGATACCAGCATTGGTTTCTGCTATGGCCTCATAAATAGAGCCAACAATTGCATTGAAGGCACCTACTGGTTCGGTCTGGTCCGCATCATCTGCTTCGTCATCTGTCCCATCATCAAAAACATGATGGGCATTCATCTGTGCATGTGGGCATTCATTATTCCAATGTGGTCTATCGCAATGACAGCATCCTGAAGGGGGCTTTCTCCCCCGATCATTGTTGTTTGACACAGCACTATTGCTACCTGAGGAAGGAGCCTTAGATTTGGTTGCACTCCGATCTCCTCCACTTCTTCTAGGGACACCATTGCTAGGTTGGCCCCTTTTGTATCCCGCTCGGAAAGGCGGCTGAGGCCTATCCTTCCGCGTTTCCACTTGATAGTCCCCAAGGCATTCTGCTATTTGGATTGCCTTGGGTAGGGTATCTACCCTTTGTCTTTGCAGCTCCATATGGGCATAAGGTTTTAGCCCTTCCAGGAATGTGAAGAGTTTGTCTTTGTCCCTCATGCTACGTATGTTCAGCATGAGCGCGGAGAATTCTTGCACATAATCCCGTAATGATTTGGTCTGGCGGAGCTCCTGTAGCTTTCTCCTTGCATTGTACTCAATATTTTCGGGAAGAACTGTAGGCGTATGGCTACCTTTAGTTTTGCCCATGTCTCTAGAGCATCTTCACCGGCTTTGATGGCTTCGTACTTCACCCGCCACTAGAGTTTGGCATCACCCTGAAGATACATGGCAGCAGTTGCTACCTTCTTAGCTTCTTCTAGGCCCCCCACGGCATCGAAGTACTGTTCGATGTCGAAGATGAAGTTTTCCACTTCTTTAGCATTCCAAGCCCTACTGTATAGATTTGGTTCAGGAATTTTCAGTTTTTGTGCCACGGAGGCAAGGTTCACAGCACCCCCGATTTGGTTTTTGCCTCCTCGAAGTAGGCTTTGTAAAGCAGCATTGACAACATTGAGCTGGCCTGTCAAGTTATCTATAGTTTGTTGCATGGCAGTCACCCTGTCAGCCTCTTGTGCCATATAGGTTAAATCCTCGGCACGCTCCTGTTGGAGGCCCTCGAATTTACCAAAAATTCCGGTTGCCTCTGTGGCTGCCGTTTGCAGGTCTCTTTCAGAGTCGCAACTGATGTTTTCTATGTCAACTTCGACCTAGAGCATTCTCCAATCCAGGTCATCCAACCTTTGCACTAGGCTGGTTCTTAGTTTAGGCACTGTATCCACAATGGGCCGTAATACGTCAACCATCTCTTCAAGGGCTGTAATGCGGTCCCCATGATTCACCATTGTCAGAAATAATGGCAATGGAAATTTGTTCCCTCGTCCGATGTCGAGCCTGGCTCTGATACCAGCTGTTACACGGTGCCTTCCTAAGATTCCTTTGAAGGGAGACGTAATGCTAAGAAACTGATGTTAATGAAATTATTGTCCGCCAACTGAGGTCTCCTCCGTACATTAGACGAGATTGCTAGTGCCGTATGGGAAAACCAATGTCAAGAGCAATTGAGAGAACATAAATGAGAATTGAGAATAAAAGAAAGCTTGATTTCATTAATGAAAGCTATTACAGAAAAGCAACATAACGTCGAGGGGGAGAGACACCAGTACAGAGAATTATTTGCTTGCTAGAAAGTTTGATTGCTTGATCACCCCTAATAGTGCTTAAAACAAATAAACCAAAGTTACAAGACTTCATCTAACTAAGCTAGGGGAACATAATGGAAGTACATGGAATAAAACTACTCTATATTTACAATGAAAAGGACTTAGTTTTCTAAAAGGTAGAAACAGGTCCGTAGTCAGCAACCTTATCATTGGCATCACGGTCTACGCGCGCGACACTGTTGGCATCTGCCTGCGGCTGGGCCCTGGCAAGTGATATTAGTGGAGTTACAGAGGCACATGCGCGCTTCTCACTTGGAGCAGCCAAGACCACGAGGTTGTCCATAGCGCTAGGCATTGGGAGGCTTACTAAGATGCCATGGGGCGCGTCTAAGGGGTCATGGGGCATGGCTGGAAAGCCGCCCATGACATTTTCCCCCACTTGAGTTAGCGACGTCCTCGGTGCCTTACTTTTAATATAATCATCAATTAGGGTCTTGTAGGCTTTGAGGTTTGTTCCTCTCTCCCAAGTATTCTCCTCTGCATCACAACCCTGCTATTTCACCAAGAATTCTTGGTGATCCTTTCTTGAGGCGTGAATCACTCGATCATCAAGAATACCTTCAGCACACCTTTTCCTGGTTGAATTGGGTCCTCGAATACTGGGTATTGTGAGTTGGCTCCGTGAAGGATCCTCTATGTCTTCCCGAAAAGGTTTCAGAAGGCTGACATAGAAGAGGGGATGGATTTTCCACCAAGATGGGGTATCCACCCGGTATGCAACTTTTCCAATGCGCCTTTCAATGGACAAGGGTCTAATATATTTTTGCAATAGGCGAGGTTCATGGACCCCTGCAAACAAGTATCGCTTTGGGATTTTGACCATCACTTTGTCTCCTACTTTGTATTCAACAAAGTGACGATTTTGATCTGCATGCCTCTTCATCTGCTTTTGGGCTTTGACAGGATAGCTCTGCACTATCTCCAAATATTGCTTCCATTATTTTGAGAAGCTAGTAGCTCGAGGAGATTTTGACCTGTTTGGTTCATTCACGGTGTGTGGGAGTAGTGATTGTTGTTTGGTAACAATTTCAAAAGCGCTTTTGTTTGTATTAGTGCTCTTTTGTGAATTGAAACACAGTTGAACAGCATCCAGAAGCTTCACCCAGTTCTTCTATGATTCGATTAAAAAGTGGTGGAGATATTTCTCCAACATTCCATTGCACTGCTCCATCTGGCCATCAGATTGCGGATGAAAACTTGAGCTATGACTCAATTTTGTCCCGAGACACTTAAAGAGTTGGATCCAAAAGTTGCTAGTAAAGCGTGAGTCACGATCACTAACGATGTCTTTGGGTAGGCCCTAATATTTGATGATATGAGAGAACAAGAATCGAGTTGTATCTTATGCTAATATATATTGTGGGGCTGTTATAAATGTAGCATACTTGGAAAATCGATCCACCACAACCAAGATAGTTGTGAGATCGCCGACCTTGGGCAATCCGGTGATGAAATCCAGAGAAATGCTTTCCCAAGGTCTCTGTGGGACAGCTAGTGGTTCCAAGAGTCCCTCTTGTGTCAAGCGGTCTGATTTGTCCTTCTGGCATACTAGACAAGTCCTCACATACTGAGCGACATCATCGGCCATTTGAGGCCAATAACATGCACAGTAAAGTAATGCCATTGTGCGTTCTTTACCGGGATGGCCGGCCCACAAAGCATCGTGACATTCCGCAAGAAGAGTCCTTTGCAGATCTCCTCCTTTAGGAACATAAAGTCGATTCCCTTTCACTTTTAGGAAACCATCTTCCATGTAGAACTGGTGAGTTTTTCCCTGTCCTACCAAATCAACCAAATACTATGCAGCAGGATCCTTGATGAGTAGATCCTGTATCTGGTCTTTTATGGTGGTGGCTGCTTTGCTCCCTCTTAGGGTGGCGAGCAGGCACACCGATGCTAGGTCAGAAGGCGCACTGTGTTTCAACTTGCAGATGCCTGATTGGTATTACTATAATCGCCTGGTTGATCGACTGTTGATGTACAAATTTTGTTATATGGCACTAAAGAATTATGGAAGTATTTCTTGTGGGATGATCATGTCTGAGGAATGTGTCAATCATTTGAGTAGTGTAGTTGAGATCGGGTATGGTGATTCTAGTATTCTAGGGATTTAAAGACTAAGAGGGTTCTCAGAGTTAGACTGTTCCATGGTTGTGAATGGTGAAGGTAAGTTAAGAGGTTAACAGTTGAATGTATGTGATATGGATAGGTTATTATGGCTTTTCGGAGGTTATCTAGCTATTTTGGGAGGATCACAATTGATTTGGAGACCACTGGTAGGCCTAATGAGAATGTGTATTCTACATCGGATTGGATATGTTTACTTAGCACAACTATTGTGGAGGGGTGTGTCACAGGTGGGGGTTTGATCTTATTTGTGTCCTGTTATGTTCCATGTGCTACTCTTCTGTGCCACTCTGGGTTGTGAGGTTGGGCCTTTAGGCAAAATTCTAGTGAGATGGTTCTTGGGGTGTTGGATAGTTGGTGGCACCTTGGTTATGGTATTCATGTTGGTGGTATATAGTGATATCTATTTCTCCATAGTTATGGTCATGCGCTTTGCATGTTTGTTGATTTCTACGCATATGGTTGTTGATTGTGAGCATCATAGATCAAGGTAATCCATATGTAGCAATATTTGGATTGGTTGATACATCGCAACGGAGTTATGTTGGGATGTGATCCCTTGTGCTTATTTTGTGTGCTTGTTTCTGGTTTATGTAGTGGGTTCATAGCTTGCGCTTTGTGGTGGTATCTGTTGAGCTTGCGGGACAGTTCTCTCATTTCCATTTTCTTTCCATCATTGGGTATATTTGAGTTATTGTTCGCTGATGCATGAATTGCATGATATGTAGCACTAGGTGGTATTGGTGTGATATGTCGGTCCATTAACTTGTATTGGATAAGGTGAGGATATTGGACCTGAAACGATTACTATCGGGTTTGATTAAGGTATGTTTGGAAGAATAATGTCATTAGTCAGCTTATATTTCGGCTAAGGTTCTTGGCGGGCGAGAGAGCTCCATGACTTGTTGATCTGATAGATGGTTATGAATATCTACGTGTTTCTTTCATCCTTGGAAGTGCACGGAGGTTCAGAACAAGGTTTTAGTTGATATGAGGTATGTCATTGGCACCGAATTTATTATTGGGCAGTTATTGTGGTCGGAAGTTATTGCTAGGAGAATCTGAGTTAGGTGGGATATCATGTGATTATAACTTGGGATATGGTTACGGCTTGACGCAGCTTGATTCATACGTATACATCGTATAAATACGATAATCTGATCTTATAATGAATTCCTAATGTTGGAGATTGGGTCCTAAGGGTTGGGAGCTCAGGTTGAGGTAAAGATATTCGTTTAGATTGTGTTGTCGGACTTATATGGATTCTGGATATGTGAGATCACCCATGGTATGGGCCTAGTGAGTTTATTCAGCAATTTGATAGCTTTAGAAAGATTCTTGGCACGTTCGATGATGAACATACGTTTAAGTGGGGGAGAATGTAATAACCAAACCGGTTTTTTTGAGAATTCGCATTCATTTCGGTGGTTTGCGGTCATGTGTTTCTTCATATGGTGTATTATTACTTGCATGTAGCGTTGATTTTGATTTTCGAGTTGTTCGGGGCTGATTTGGAAGAATAATTCTCAACTAGGAAGCTTTTAATTTGAACAGTTGCCCAAGTTTGACTTTTGCGTATTTGATCTCTGATCGGAGTTTTGATGGTTCCATTAGGTTCGGATGGTGATTTTGGACTTAGGCGTATATCCGAAATTGGATTCGGAGTTTCCTAGTTTGATTTGTCACTTTTTGGCGAAAATTGACAATTTGAAGGTTTAGAATTTCCTAAGTTTGACCTTGATTAGAATTTATGACTATCTGTTTCAGATGTTGGTTTCTATACTTGGAATAGTTCTATTTTATCAATTATGACTTGTGTGCAAAATTTGATGTCATTCGGAGTTAGTTTGATAGGGATCAAATGCTTGGTTATGATTCTAGCGATTCTTGAGTTTCATCGTAATTTTCACGTGTTTTTGTGTCTGACTCGTGGTTTCGGATGATATTTTGATATTTTGAGTGTGCGAGCATATGCATATGATATTTTTAGACTTGTGTGGATTTTTGGCGTGGAGCCCCGGGGGATCAAGTGTGTTTTGAACGCGTTTCTGAGTGTTTCGGGTTGTTTCAATTTTGCTGATTCCTAGTTGGTGCCTCAGATCTCGCAAATGCAAGATCTTGTTATCATTTGCGGACCTCGCACTCGCAAGGTGGTCACCGTATTTGTGAGGTTTGATTGTGTTGAATTGCTTCGCATTTGCAAAGCCAGAGTCGCTTTTGCGATATGCTTCTTGGAGCTAGCTGGTCGCTTTTATGATGGGCATCTGGGCAGTGGGGAATCGCATTTGCGACCAAGATGTCACTTTTGCGAAGTAGTCTGAGTTCGCATTTGCAAACATTATGTCGCGTTTGCGACATTTTCAGAGTTGCCCAATGGTCGCTAATCCTTTTTTCGCATTTGCGGGGGTTGCATTTGCGAACCCCATGTCTCAAATGCGACATCCGCATCGTGTTTATAGTTGGGTATTTCAGGACTTTATAACGCCCCAACCGATCCTTTTGAGCATTTGCATTCCGTTCAGCTGTTTGAAGTCTTGAGTAGCTTCATCTGATATATTATGATATGTATCAATCGTCGGTTTTGATTTTCAGGTGAT
The DNA here is from genome assembly GCA_000715115.1 of Nicotiana otophora. Lineage (NCBI taxonomy): Eukaryota > Viridiplantae > Streptophyta > Magnoliopsida > Solanales > Solanaceae > Nicotiana > Nicotiana otophora. The sequence goes on along the minus strand of AWOL01S0010914.1, from coordinate 3,124 downwards.
TTAGGATTGATTTGGAAGAATAATTCTCAACTAGGAAGCTTTAAGTTATAAGAGTTGACCAAGTTTGACTTTTGTATATATGACCTTAGATCGGAGTTTCGATGGTTCCATTAGGTTCGGATGGTGATTTTGGACTTGAGCGAATGCCCGGATTTGCATTTGGATGTCTCTAGAAGATTTCGGTACTATTTGGAGAAAATTAGCAATTTGAAGTTTTGGAAAGTTCATAAGTTTGACGGGCAGTTGACCTTCATGATATCGGGTTCGGATTGTTTTCCCTGGAGTTGGAATAGGTTCATTATGTCATTTGGAAGTTGAAGTTCAAAAGTTCATAAAGTTTGATTTGAGGTTCGATTTGTGCTTTTGATGTTGTTATGTAAGATTTGAGGCCTCGAGTAGGTCCGTGTTATATTTTGGGACATGTTAGCATGTTCGGACGGGGTCCCGAGGGACTCGGGTGAGTTCCGGATGAGGTTCGGATCATCTCTTTGTTCTTTGGCACTGCTGATTTATGGTGTTTCAGATCTTAGATGTTGGGCATATTTTCATATGTTTCGATATTAATTTACTCATATTTTTACTGCTTTTTAGTTCTAATTCGTGAAAAATATAACCAAATTATCTTGATTATTGAGTTTATATTAATTGAGTGTTATTGTAATTTATTAGGGATAATTGAAGCTAATTGTGGTGACAAAATGAAACAAAGAAGGAAAGTTTTATAAAATTACAAAAGAAAGAATAAACAAGAGAATGAAGGAAAGCTCACCTGGGGAGACATAAAGCCGCAAAGTTAGGCAGCCAAAACAAGTCCCAACGTAGAAAGGAAAGGCCAGCGACGCGAATCAAATTGGCCGCGTTAATTGTCTCGAGACACTCCAAATAGTCATTAAACACAATTTATTAAACAATCTTTTGATCAAGGGAGAGCACAGAGTCATTGTGGAGACGGATTTGATCTTTTATTCCATCAAACTTAGTAATATTTATATTTCAGTATGAATTGTTGTTTGGCTACCATGTCTATGTGGAGCTAAATTTTATATTCTAGGGTTGTGGTTCTTTCATGACTATTTGTTGGGATTTTAAGCTTGTGTAGCTTAAAGAGGGTGAATGAGAAATAGAGGGAAAATAAAATATTTGAGTTTTCCTTGGGAAAGGGACATTGTCCCATATCGGAAGAAAAAAAGGCTTTTGATTGGTATATATATAATTGCTCTTCTTCTAGCTCTTAAATAGTTAAGAAAAAGGCAAGCCTCGCACCGTCGTCGTCGTCGCTCGGCTTCGGGTTCGGCTTCGGCTTCGGTCAAAGATTGATTGATTAATCTTTTTGGACAAAATTCAGGCCCGTTTTCTTTCCCGCAATATTTCAAACACCCCTTTTCCAACAGCCACGGTTGTTTCTGAAAGGTTGCAAACCTTTTCAGAAACAATGCCAGCAACTCTATAAATAGAGTTTAAATCCCAGAATCTTTCCTTACGAAATTTTCTGAGCTTCTTCTTCTTCTTCTTCTTCTTCTTCTACACAAAAATTCCAGTGTGTTTTACAGCCTGCGAGTGGCTCGCTGTTCACCGGCGTTTTGGTACCAACACTCCGGTGAGTTAAATCGTTCTATCCTGGGAGGATATATTCCAGCATCTCGGGTACTTGAGGGGAATAATTTACTTAAGGACACACTGTGTATTCAGTGGGCTCGATTTATTCCTATACTGTTTTTTGTTTTTTAGAATCTAATTTGTTAAACAAGTATTACTAACTTTCTGTTTTGTTTTTTCAGAAAGTTTAATTATTTATTACATCAATACAGAATTATAACATTCTTAAGGAAATTATTTTTTATTATATTCTGTATTTTGTTTGTGGAGATTAAAACCTGTGTGATTTTCTGCTCCTTCTGAATTTTACTATTCTAATTTGAAGATATAAAAAACTTCATCAGAGTATTAAAATTCATAAAACGATTTGAAGAACATAAAAAGTTCATCGTTTTTCTGTGAAACAGTATATAAAAACTTCGATTTTATTTATTATACATACTATTTGTTGTTAATAACAGTATTGTTTACTGTTCTAAATTTGCCATTAATTGAACTCTTCTTTTGTTTACAGTGAGAAATGACAATTGATAACGGAAATTCTTCTGCGACTATTGCGGCAACGACGATAGCCTCATCAAGCTGGACTGTTGTTCCACCGGCAGAGAAACCGGAGAAATTTTCCGAAACCAATTTCAAAGGATGGCAGCAAAGGGTGTTCTTCTGGCTTACCACACTTGGTATACAGAAATTCACTAGTGAAGAACCTCCAGTGCCTGCTGCGGACATGCCGGACTATGAGAAATTCATGATTGTTGAGGCGTGGAAGCAGGCAGATTTTCTTTGCAAAGGCTATATCTTAAGCGCTTTAGAGGATGACTTGTACAATGTGTACAGTGCGATGAATACTTCGAAAGAATTATGGGACGCACTTGAGAAGAAGTACAAGACTGAAGATGCATGCTTGAAGAAATTCGTGGTTGCCAAGTTTCTAGACTATAAAATGATAGACATCAAAACTGTTGGAACCCAAGTTCAGGAGCTTCAACTTATTTTTTATGACCTTATTAGTGAAGGTATGGTCGTGAATGAAGCATTTCAAGTGGCTGCAATGATTGAAAATTTGCCTC
>AWOL01S0010912.1:41282-52727 GCA_000715115.1 Nicotiana otophora | reverse complement strand
GGTGCTGGTGCTCGCCTTCTGGGGTGTCTTGGTGGCTGGACAACATACTGAAGTGGAGCAATAGAGTATTGTGGGTTCTGAGGTGGATAGTAGTGCTCAGGGGAATCATCGGAAACCTGATGAGGCTGCTCATACCTTCGAGATGTTCTCCTAGGACCTCTTCTCGACCTTATTGTCATCATGGTTTCTTCATCCTTCTCATCCGTGTCACTAAAATTATCAGATTCAATCTGGACAGCCTGAGTTGAAGCTTTGAGAACTGCTTGACTTATAATTTTGCCTGTCTTAAGGCCATTCTCAACCATTTTCCTAATTTTGATTGCTTCCGAGAAGGATTTGCCTACTGCGGACATCATGTTTTGAAAATAATCTGGCTCTTGAGCCTGAAGGAAGATAGTGATTAGCTCGTGGTCATCCATGGGTGGCTTAACTCTAGCCGTTTGCTCTCTCCATTTAATGGCATATTCCCTGAAACTTTCAGATGGTTTCTTCTTCAGGTTTGAAAGGGAATTGCGGTCTGGGGAGATATCGATGTTGTATGGAACTGTTTGACAAAGGCCTGGGCCCTGTCATCCCAGACATGCCATTGAGAGGTTTCTTGATCCATAAACCATTCAGAGGTTACCCCTGTCAGGCATTCCCCGAAATAAGCTATTACTAGTTCTTCTTTTTCCTCCATACCTCTTAGCTGATTACAATATCTTTTCAGGTGGGCTATGAGGTCTCCGTGTCCATCATACTTTTCAAATTTGGGAGTCTTTAAACCAAGTGGCAAATGAACACCGGGGAACATACATAGATCCTTGAAGGCAATAATCTTCTGAGTTGTCGACCCTTGCATGTTTTTTAACTTTTGTTCTAAGCTTTTCACTCTTTGAGTCATTTCTTCTTGTGCCATCTTTTGAGTAGGCTTCTCAATCTTTGAAGGAAGATCAAATAGGTACGAGTGGTACTTAGGAGAATGGTATTGTTCTTGTTGGGTAGCAAATTGTGACTCATGACTTTTCTTTTGTACCATTGTTGGCTATGGGATAGTGAAAACGGCATAACAGCAGTGATTGTCTGATTGGTTGTCAATGGCATACTTTGGGAGCGCGCAACAGAAGTTCCAGCTGTAGTCGTATAGTTGAGATAAAGAATGAACCCAAATGGATAGGATCGATCAGACAATGAGACAGGAGTGGTAATAGTCGAGATGGGTCTGGATTTTGGGAAAACATGAGAAATGGGTGGTCCTTGACCATTGGCCGATGCTTGACACATTTCAGTCATTTGCTGTTTCGGTATTCTATTTTCCTCAACCACAGTAGACTCTTGTTGAACCCTCTGACCCCGAGTCTCTTGACCACTCGTAACAGCTTCAATGTCAGTTGTCAATGACATTTTTTCTTTGGATTTTGTGTTGCCAGCTTGCCACAAACCGACCACCTCAAACTTTCTTCTATGATTCAAAATAAGACACACGTTAGAATGGACTCAGTCGGTCCTTATTATCATCGTCATTTTTTATTTTATTTTATTTTCATTTTTTTTATTTTCATTTCATTTCATTTTTCATTTTTTTTGGTCGATCGAACATGATGTGGGTTGCCTACGTATCATGTGGGAACATGAATCAGATCGTACATAGTTCGGGAAGATCAAGAATAAGGAAATAAACTAACTCTATTTTTTTATTTTGAATTTTTTTTTAAGATTTCCGAAAGAAAGACTTATAAAGAAGAAAGAAAATATTTTTGGATTTTGATTTTTTTCTTGAATTTTTGAAACGAAAGACTTCTAAAGAAGAAAGAAAAAATTATTTTTTTGAATTTCGACTTTTTGTTTTTGGAATTTTCGAAAGAAAAAACTTCTAAAGAAGAAAGGAAATATTTTTCGATTTTTGGACTTTTATTTTGAATTTATGAAAGAAATACTTCTAAAGAAAAAAAAAATATTTTTGAATCTTGAATTTTCTTTTCAATTTTCGAAAGAAGAATGAAAATATTTTTAGATTTTGAGAAATTAAAAAGAAAAGGTTCTTTGTATTTTTTTAAAAAAAATTGGGGTCTAAAAGAAAGACTTTCTAAAGAAAGAAGTAAAGGAAAATATTTTTGGATATTTTTTGAAAATTATGGGCCGGAACCGATGAGGTTTGTCTACGTATCTCACACCTGGTGAGAATCAGACCCGCGCAGTTCTGCCAGTTTTTAGGATCGGGAAAAATATCATTTTTGAAAATTTGGACTCATTTGCGACAACCTTTTAAAAATTCGGCAGGGTTTCAGGATCTTTTTTCTTCTTTTTTTTCAAATACCGGTATTTTCAGGAACTGGGTCAATTTTCTCTCCTATTTTTCTTGCTTTTATTTTCCTATTCTAGAAGCCAGTCAACATGCAAGATGATCAAACAAATACACAAGTAGCACGTAAGATGCATCAGGATGGTCTTTTAATTTGGGGCACACCTGTCCTAGACGAACCCAACCCCTGTGTTGAGTCCCCAAAGTCACATGCACGTGATGCAAACAGACATACCTACTAGGGATCCGGCATGAGATAATGTTATTCTAGGTTTGAACCGTCGGGGTATTGTTCTAGACCTGGCTTACCCGAGTGGACAACTCGAGTCAAGGAAGGGCAGCGTACCGGGAATACAGAAGCTTCACCGGCTTTGCAACTTGTCCGAACCTCATTCAAAAATTAGGATATGACTCTAATAGAAAAGAAGCCACGCGAAGCGCACGCTTCCCAGAAGATTTAGAATACTCAGAGAGAAGAAGGGTTTCGTAGCAGTTTATATACAATTCACACAATATCAAAGCAGTAAAAAAGCGGCATTTAACACATTAGGCTCAAACCGTAAAAATCAGACAATCATGAAAGCCAATCATAACAGCTATTCTAAGCTCGAATTCTGAACCCTGAACTAGAGATTCTGGGTTCTTTTCCCCAGCAGAGTCGTCAGAGCTGTTACACCTCCTTTTTTTCGAGGGGGGATTAGGGGTTTTTCCAATTTAAGTGACATTAATCGAAATAAAATTATTTATTTATTTCAGAGTCGTCACTTGTAATATTTATGGTGTCCCAAGTCACCGGTTTATTTTTAAATTCCAGATCGAGGAAATTGACTCTATTTTTATGGTCTGTGAACACAGAATACCGGATAAGGAATTCGGTTAACCCAGAAGAAGGTATGAGGCACTCCCGGATTCCGTGGTTTTAGCACGGTCGCTTAACTATTAATAATTGGCCTAATTATCTGATTTGTTGCATATTTTAAACCTACTGTGCATTTTATCTTCTAACCGCTTTTAATTATTTATTTAACCGCTTTTAGTATTTATGGAGTTTATTTGAACAAGTTGTGATGTCGCGCACTCATTTGTTTTTGTACACATTACGAATCGCGCCATGTGAAACGCACCCGCGATTTACAACATGTTAATTTTTATTATTATTTGAAGTTATGGTCGAGTCACGTGAAACACACACTCAAATTGGGATTTACGTATCGTGACCATGTCACGGCAACCGTACTCATAGTCACGATAATTTATTAATCGCGCCTAAAGCAAGTTACGATAATTATGGGTGATTGTTGTTCTAAACTAATTGGAGATTCAAATGTATAGGTCATGACTTAAGTATAAACACTGTGAGTTTGAGCAAATAGTTTTAATCGTCCAGCTCTTTAATGGGTGATCAAATGCAATCCCCTACCTTGTACCCCACGGATTAGTGGCTGACTATATTGTTCTTGATAGAAGCCATGTGAAATATCTAAGGGTAGGGGTCATTAATAACTAATTATGTATTACATGGACATTTGTGATTATTCCAACTTAACTCTGTTTTTGTCATCACATGTTTGTTCAAACAAAAGGAAACCAACATGAAAAGAGCATTGCCCAAAAGGTTCCGTCTTTCAAAATCAGACATAAAATTATCCATGACAGATCAACGTTTAAACAAATCTGCTATTGAATTACCAGTGACTAAGGCGACAGTAAACTTATAGCTCGATCAAACTGGGCCGAGTATGTCAGTACAATATTCATGCCTAAACAAAGAATTTTAACATCATAGAAGCAGTTACTTAGATAATTCTTTATTTTTTAACAATGATAAAACACTTCAATTCTTCCAAATCTGGAATGGATCGTGCGTGGGACGGATTCATGGACAAAAAAACTTCAACTATTTCATATGATTACTAAAATTAACTAAAATGGAAGAGAACACAGAATCATCAGAGACATACTACTTAAATCAATAGCGGTTACCGGCTTGATACTAACAAAGGTATATTTAGAGTCAACTAAGTAACATGGTTGAAGAGCATTGAGATCTAGTAATCAATTTCTCAAAGAAAATAATAAAAATAACATAACAGAACAGTGAATCGATAGCTTGCCAGGAATTTAACATTTCTCATATTTAGTAACAAATACAAGCAAATACAGATTTAGGAAAATGTACCTAATGCTTGAATCAGAAGTTAAAATGGGCAAAATAAAACATAAATGAAGATGACAGAACCCAGCAAAGCAGTAGCAACAGATTCAACGACCAAACCATACTTCTATAACCCAAATGTCACTCGAAATTCCATAAAATTAAACTAAAAGAGCAGAAGTTCGAATAGCTTTCAAGTCCTCCTTTGTTTCTGTTTTGGTTTTGTATTTGAAACTCCCTTAGAATTTTCAGAGCTAGACTTGAATTTTTAGACATGAATCAATATTGCCTGCATGTGAGTGAATGTAGATCGGAGAGTGAATGGGGAAAAATTTCGTGTGCTTTCTCTGAGATTGAGGTGAGAGTCGGGGCGGCTACTAGGGTTGGGTGTATTTTCAAAAAAAAAAAGGGGGGGGGGGTATCTTCGTTCTCTTGTCCCTTTAGGGTTTGAAAAAAATGAGTGTTTTAAAGAGAGAGGGATCCGGTTGGGCCAGGCGGGTTATGGAAATTGGGCTTCTAAAGGGATGGGCTTGACTAAACTAATTTGCGTGGCTAAACTTATATATATTTTACTCACTAATTGACTAATGACCTAATTAATTAACTAGCCTAAGAATGCATTTTTTTTTTGTTTTTTAGATATTTAAATAATGCATTTAACAATGTAATTAAATCCTAAAAATACAATTTAAAAACTAAAATGCTATGAAATTAAGATTTGAATATTTTTATAATTTTATAATTTATGATATTCCTAACATGCATAAACAATGCGAATAAATGTAAAACAAATAAAGAAAAACTTCTAAAGTTCATAAAACAATTAAATCAGGTGCTCACAATAGTGATAATGCACGAATAACTATTATTACATAACTTCAAGAATATAGTACAAGATAGAAATTTACCGCAAGTGATAAGAAAATTTGGTATGGGGACGTCAGTTTATGACAGAGAATGTGGAATAATAGGTTCTTTTATAGTTGTAAAATTATCGAAACCTAAATTGATTTCAAAACAAAGAGGAGAAACGGAAGGGACAATCCTAATACGGTATTGATTCCAAAACAATGGGAAGAAACGAAAGGGAGAAGCATACGGTCAGTAACGGGGAAATTGAATCATAAACTAAGACCAAAGAGACAATGGAATTGGAATCCAAAACTGATACAAAAGGGACATAAATCGCGTATGCAAGAATTCCAAACAGGGACAACTATCTTTTTTATTTTTATTTTGAAGAAAATAGTAATTAAAATTATAATTATATCCAACATGAATAACATTTCGATAGGACCTTCATGCTTTTAATTGTAGTATAAATTAGTGAATATAACTTAAATAAGATTTGAATAATAAATGTTGAGAATAATCCCATTTCAACAGTATGTGCCTGTCTGGTAAATAAAACAAACTCCGGGGAGTAGAATGAAAATATCTTTCCGTGAGAGCACCAATTCGAAGGTTCAAGTTTAGATGCCTCGAGAGTATCAAAAAATAACTACCTGACGAGTGACGAAGCCATACGCGTCTGCTTACTAAGTACTGGCTTCGCAATTTCCGTCGAAGCCATTACTGCTGCATCTTCACTTCCACATCTTCTCTCTGTTAGTTGTCATTTTCTTCTTCCCGTCGATGGCGTCTATATCGCCGTCTGGACTCTGTCTCCACCGCGCATCCGCCGCATTCCACCACCAGCTGCCTTGCCTGCTCTTATCTCTGCCTAGCCACAAACTTGCTGCTTCCTCTAAATGTTTCCTGCCGGTACGCCTTTCGGACTCTAGCGAGACCTTTTGCCTTGCTGCAGCCAACACTTTGACGACCAATTCTGTCCCGGTTTGCTTCCTTATCCAATTCTACAATCCTGATTGAACTCTTAGCTTAGGCTAGCTTAACTTAATTTAAGCAACTCTATTCTCTTTGAATGTACTTATATAGTAATTTGGCATATCTTCACCGGCACATACGAATTATAGGATTTGAAGTTTCTAGAAGGCTAAAGGTTTAGAGTATTTGATAAACTTCTTAAGCACTTAAAAGTTAAAACTTAACTCATTGTGAAGTGATAAAATGACTCTTAAATTATGTGCTGGTTATGATTATACTTATAATTTAAATTAAAAATTGTGATTTATTAATTAAAACTGAGACATGAACATGAAGTCGATCAATCATTATCATTAAATAATTAACTATTAATGAACTTTAAAAGTTATTCTATATGTGAAAGCTTAAAGCTACATAGTTACTTTCTGCATAGGTGGATTTAGTTAACAGGCATTCATGCTTTTTGAAAAGTGCGTGAATAAAAAAGGTAAGTAAACTGTAGTGCTTCCTCTGTCTAAAATTGACAATCCCTTAACTCTTTTTTCAGTTATGCTAATAAAGTCAAAATGCATAAAATTAAGCTTGACCTTCAAATTTTGGATAGACTTCTACTTGATGTGGTAAAGGTTTGGCTATTCATTTACATGTGGTAAGTTAAAGCAGGGTGCTTGATATAAATTAGATTATGATTTAAAATGATATTACTTGCCTGTTAGTCTTCTTCTTCTTCTTCTTCTTCTTCTTCTTCTTCTTCACTCTTCAACATTGTATTAGATGGACTTTTTGGAAAAATTCGATTTAATTCCAAGGCGGAAATATACATAATATAAAAATGAACAGCAATTCACAAGGTCAAAACCTTTGGCAATAATTTATTATATGGCATTCAAGGGATCCTTAAAAGTTTGAATAGTGATAAACTGACTTAAAGAGTAAAAACTCAACAGAGCTTTGCATTCCCTTACCCCCGCTCTTAAGTCTAAAAGTTGTGACAAAAGGGAAACTGCATTCAATCTCATTTAATTGAGAGAGGAGCTCCATGTGAAATGTAGCAATTGAACTCAAGCATTTTTAACGTTATTTGACAAAATTCTTGGCCAAAGTGAATATTCCCAAGGTTAGTACAATTTTGTAGTCATAGTTTCTTGGTATGTCTTTTTATCCAGATTAATTTGAAGGTAGCCTCAACCTATGGATTGAGGTAGAGAAGAAAAGGTAAGGTTGCAATTTGGCATAGTTCAAATTTGAAATATGTGCAACATAACTGAATGTGGAGGAACCATGTAACTTTTTGCTATTACTTTCACTGAAAAAGAGATATAGGTATTTAGAAAAATAAAATTAGATATTTAGGAACTGCACTGAAAGCATTATAAATGGCATTTTATTTCAGAAAGACCAGAATACGTTTAAATGTCTTATTCAAAGATTTATTTATTTGACCTTTGGGAGCAGACATGGATTAAAGCTTCGGGACAGAGAGATCAATATGTATTGGCTCCTCATGTGAATGAATATCTTGCTCACGAGTTGTTGCTTGAACAAAACTTGGTGCTAAATGTCTTGGATCTGTTTCTCTCGGAGAGCCCTTTGTTTTCGAAAGTTAACTATAAATGATTGATCCATTGCATCAAGAAGTTCCTTTTCCCCATGAATGTCCACCAAATCATAAGTTTTTCCACTTGTGGCAGCCCAGAAATGGCGTCTATACAGTAGGTGATTTCATGACTAGAAAAGAGGAGTTACATGTGGTAAAGCCCACAACATCAGTAGATGAAGGTACTTTTGTGCTCAAATTTCATCTTTACTTGCTATACATGAAGTCGATATCTGATACATGACAGTTCCTGCAACAGCCTTGGAAGCTCTAGTGGAACACAGAATTACTGGTTTCCCTGTAATTGATGATAACTGGAAATTGGTAAGTTCTGATTTGCAATATTAGCTGCTATATCCAGTGTAGATCCCACTTTATTGAGTGTAATTACCCCTTATTCAATGACTCTTTCCCAGCTTATGTAGCACTTATGAACATCTCTTAAACTAACTTCATACCTGAAAGCTAATTTGCCATTAAGTTTCAGTTGAATTAATATCATCAAAGCTGGGCATTAGGAACCTTTAACTTCTTTAAGTGTCTATCTTGTGCAAACTGAAGTTTGTTAAACACAGAAGATAATTTAGCATATCAAACCCATATAGATTACTATGACACTGCACATAACTTTTGTTTATTAGACAGCTAAGCTAGTTATTTACAATGATGGGGGAATTTTCACGAATGTTAAAAATAGATCATCTAGTTACTACTCTGGAACTTTTAGGATAGTAGTTGCTGTGCATGTGATTGCGCATGACCATTAGGATAGATTTTTAATTAGCATCATATTCTAATCAACAAGCTCTTAGTTAATAATATGATAAACATACTAGAGACTAATTCATGTGCTTTAGCTCTCACACATGATACATGCTTTTCTTGACATGTTACATTGAAATATTTTAAGTCATAAAATTTGTTGATCTGTTATAGGCTTATAGCCACCATCCAAATTAATTAGTACATCAAAAGCTTTACTTGGGAGATGTTATCTTCTTCTCATTTAGTGTGCAATCACATGTTTTCTTTTCTGGCTTATATTTGTGAATGGATATTTATAGGCTTATAGCTACCATCCAAATGAATTAGTACATCATAAAGCTTTTGCTGGGGAGATATTTTCTTCTTCTGATTTAATGTGCAATCACATGTTTTCTTTTCTGGCTTATATCTGTGAATGAATCATGTTTCAAACCACAAAGCAGGTAAGGAAAAGCTAATGCTAAAAATTCTTATGGCAACTAATATTTGTTTAATTCCTCTTCTCCTTTGTTACTTTATAAGATGACAACAGGAATCTATTTTTAAAATATTGGTAAAGTAAATCTAATGCTATAGTGTCTTCTGGCAACAGGTGTCTTTAGAAAAGTTCTTTTGTTTTGACAGCTTATTACTTAAAATATTTTGACTGCATACTAATAGGAATTTCTTCTCTAGCTTGTATGGTTTCCATCCACTTTTGGTAAATCAAATATTTAGTGGATGATCCTTTTATCCGATACCTAGTATGCATCAAAACTATTAATTATGAGAAATTTATTAACTGAATAATGCAATATGTAATTGCAGTACTATAATGCGAAAGGTATGGCCACTTCTCTATAGATTTGATTCAGGATATTCAGTTCAAAGATGTGCTAAGAGTAATATTATTTTGTCTCATCAAAACACTCAAAAGTCAGAAGCTCTTTCTTGGTACAGGTTGGTCTTGTTTCTGACTATGATCTATTGGCGCTCGACTCTATATCAGGTAAATTTTCTTAAATTGTGATGCTATGATGATTTTCATGCGGAGATTACAACAAATTCTATCGGTATTTGGCCAATATTTTTTTCTGGACCGTTTTCGTTGAAACCTTGAACGTGTTTGGCAAGTAACTGGTATGTTTGCTGGAGACTGGCATATGGAGAAATGGAATACAGTCCACTATACCCGTCTACAGGCAATGTTTAGATTTTAAGTTTTGGGATTCTAAACTCTTCCATAATTTGTTTGCCTTCATACTCCAGGCAAGCTTTATGTTCGAGATGAGTATAGTGCATCTCTTTCTTTTTTTTCCTTCGTGAACATGTACCAATTACATGTCTCTCTAGTTAGATCCCACCTATCTTAGTGGTGAACTTTCTTATACCTCGAATATTGTGGCATAATATTTGTGACTTGGAATGTCTGTCAAACAGGAACAAATTCCAAATCTTTTTTCTTGCAGTGTTTAAATATGTTGTAATCATATTTGAGGTTTTACTCACTTAGTTATAAACAGAGTGTGTTTAAATATGTTGTTAGCCTTACTTTATGGTTATAAGTTGAAAATAAATTATGGTTTCCTAATTCGTTATTTTACTTTGGATCTTTATGAACTCTAGCCAAAGTTCTAGTAAAAACTTGGTCTGTTCAAATTAAGCCCTTCTGGTTATAAGGTGAAAAATAAACTAAGATTTCCCTAATTTCTTATTGTGCTTGAAATGCTTTGGGACCTTTTATAACTCGAGCCGAAATCCTATTGAAAACCTCTCTGAGGCTTATCTTCTCTCTTTATTTGGATAACATTATCCAGTACTGAAAGTTTATTTGTATTAAGAATATGTTGTTTGTTTTACTCCTTGTGAAGGTATAGTGCATTCCCATTCCACATGTTCATCTTATATTTCATTTATCCTGTATTTTGTTTTCCACTTTGATATCATTCTTGCCTTGAAAGTAATCTTTCCAAAGGCACAATTAGTTCTCTCTTGGTGTACTGTGCACTATTTGCTCTGTCCCCTTTAATTAGCTATGGCAAGAAAACATGTCACTACTGCACCAGCTTAGAACCCCAATCTCAGGCAGTGGTCGAATGATAAAAGGAGCAATTGTTTTTTTCTTCTTTTCTACATCTACTTCCTTAGATTTTGGTTATCTGAAAATGGAATTTCCTGAAAAGATTCATTCTTGCTGCCTAGAAAAATTCTTATATGGAGAACTAATTTATTTATGCAAGAGGAGTAATTGATTTTTACGGGCATCACAACAACTTGATTCTGTGGATGTGGGGCATGAAAGAATAGGCTTAACAGTTAACAGTTACAACATAGTCCCCTAACATTAAGTCCAGTTTGGATTGTTCAAGATCGAATTTTTTATCCCATTAGTTGAGTAATCATTAAGAAATTAGCATTTGAGCTGCTAACAAGTTGGTGTTCTTGATAAAGATGGAAGAATGGAACTTTTATATCTTTTCTTCTCTTTTCTGGTGGGTTTGTTAATCCTCCACTTTTTCTGTATTTCCCTTCTCCATTTGATTAAACTGATATACTAAAATACTGATATGATGTTCATTGTCCAAATACTTTTCTTAGGTACAGGAACAGCTGATGCAGACATGTTTCCTGAAGTAGACAGCAATTGGAAAGTAAGAAAATTTTAATGCCCTTGTACTGTTTATGGAGTACATACTTTTGTAAAAATAATTGACGGTGCTAATTCCATAGAATTTTTATTTTAGGCATGAAATCCTTTACAAATATTTGATAAGGTTGTGATTTCTACGTAGAAGACTTGAATATCTCTGTAGTGATCACCTTTTCCTTTTTCTCCTTTTG
>AWOL01S0010912.1:17199-29812 GCA_000715115.1 Nicotiana otophora | reverse complement strand
TATATATATAGATCAAATCAATTGATACGGCAATACCCTTCGTGTATTTACATCTTTCTCACCGTGTATACATATAACAGTACCAACTAGGTGGGAGAAATGCCAATAACAAATTAACAATAAAAGAAATAAAGTGGAGGCACACAGGAATCAACAACGACTACAAGTCACATGAAAAACATAGGTGCACAATAACATCTCAAGATAAAGGCATGAATGTATACACAACAAAACGATATCACAATATAATGCATGTCTCTCGTCCTCGCCGGCACGGAAACACCCTTTGTGCCATGATTATATGATAATATAAAAATAATGGCACGGCATCACCCTTCGTGCTTTTGCTCTCATCCTCACTTGATAATATAAATGAAATGGCACGGCATCACCCTTCGTGCTTTTGCTCTCATCCTCACTTGATAATATAAATGAAATGGCACGGCATCACCCTTCGTGCTTTACACTCTCAATGGAACAACATCACCCTTCGTGCTTTACACTCTCAAATGGCACGGCATCACCCTTCGTACTTTACACTCTCCCTCACATGATAATATAATTCAAATGGCACGGCATCACCCTTCGTGCTTTACACTCTTCCTTACCAAGTACATGTATATCATTAACAAGCAAGGTATGAAGCATAAATAATATCAAGGAGAGTATTTAAACCACAACATAATACAACAATTCATATCACAATTTATCACTGACCACAACCAAATTCCAACTATATAGCAGAATCAATAAATTTCTCAACAAATAGCTCAAGACTCCACACAACGTATATTAAACCTCAAAACAATCAACAGAGGTGAAAATACTTAGTATAGGGCAACACCTTAATTAATCCAAATTCTTGATAATTATATTAACTCCTCAATTTAAACTTATTTAGTAAATAATTACAGATAAGGATTCTATCATTAATTTAATTCCAAAAAAAAATCAAATCAACAAACACATAAAATTCAAGTGACAATAACACCAAATTATTATATAAAATACAAACTTGACAAATAAGGAATGAGGCGTGATAATTCAAGGATATACTAAATGCCAACAATTATCCAATTTAATACATAAAAATGCCTAAAATTTTAAACCAATAAAATTTGCACATATAAGCCCGAGTACGTAATCGTCACCTCGCATACACGGCTTCCAATCACACAATTTTCATATAAGACTCAATACTTAAGGGGTAATTCCCCAACTCAAGGTTAGGCAAGATACTTATCTTTTTGAAGTTATGCTGATATTCCAAAATCGCCTTCTTGCTTGAATTAACCTCCTTACAACTCAAATCTATCCAAATTAATTGTACAACTTCATTAAAATTCATCGAAAATAATTCCGGATAATAAAACGTTGACTTAAAATTTTATTCTAAAAAGTCAATAAAAGTCAACGCGGGGCTCGCCTATCGGAACCCGACATAATCTTCATGAAATCCGAACACCCATTATGATACGAGTCCAATCATACCAATTTTATCCTATTCCGATAACAACTCGACCTCCAAATCTTAAATTTTTATTTTTGGAAGATTTTGCCAAAATCTTGATTTCTTCCATAAAAATCCGAATTAAACAATGAATATAATCATAGGTTCATGAAATATAAACACTTTAGGATATAGAACACTTACCCCAACCAAGCTTGTGAAAAATCCCTCCAGAATCGACAAATCCGAGCTCCAAAAATTCAAAAAACAAAAATGGCGAAATGACCATTTTTGGTCCTTATGATTCTGTCGAGGCTCCGCACCTGCGGACAATATTTGTGCTTCTGCGAAGCCGCTTTTGTGAAACCCTTCTCGCTTCTGCGACAGACCACTGCCAACAACCCCATCGCACATGCATATTCCTCTCCGCTTCTGTGCATTCGCAGGTGCGATGCAACCTGCGCATCTGCGAAAGCAGTCGCTCCTGCGTCGTCCCTTTCCGCTTCTGCGCTTCCGCAGGTGCGGAAATTTCTTCTCACTTGCAATCACTACCATGCCCTTCCACCTTCGCTTCTGCGATGGATGCCTCGCTTCTGTGGCCCTGGCATCGCAGAAGCGATTCCACCAGCTGCTGCCATTTTCCAGCAGTTTCCTTCAAGTCCAAATTGCTCTGTTAACCTTCCGAAATCTACCCGAGGCCCTCAGGACCTTAACCATATATACCAACATGTCCCAAAATAAAATACGAACTTAGTCGAGGCTTCAAACCACGTCAAACAACGCCGAAATTACGAATCGCGCATCGAATCGAATTATGAGTTTTTAAATCTTTCAACTTCTATATTTTGCGCCGAAACGTATCAAATCAATCCGGAATGACTTCAAATTTTGCACACAAATCATAAATGATGTAATGGAGCTGTTCCAATTTTCGGAATCGAAAACCTCGTTATCAAAAATTCAACCTTCGGTCGAACTTTCTAAAAATCTTCTATTTTCCAACTTTTGCCAAAATGCGTCGAATTGTACTACGGACTTCCAAATCCAAATCCGGATAGACGCCTAAGTCCGAAATCACCATACCAAACTATTGACATCATCAAAATTCCATTTCGGGATGGGTCGTTTGCTCAAAAGTCAATTCTCCGGATAACCCTTTCCATTTAAGCTTCAAAAATGAGAATTGTTCTTTAAATTTATTTCCGAATCTTCCAAAAATTAAACTTGACCACTGTCGCGGGTCATAATACATATTACGAAGCTGCTCGAGACCTTAAGTCACAAAACGAGGCGTTAATTCTTAAAATAACAAGTCGAGTCGTTACATTCTCTACCTCTTAAACATACGTTCGTCTCTGAACATGCCAAGAATCTTTCTGAGGATATTAAATTACTGAGTGTATTCTTACGCACATACTCGCGGGTGATTCTATGTCACCATAAATTTAACAGGAGTCCGACAACACCATCTCAGTGGAGGTTATTTCTTTTATCCACACTTATAAACTTTAAAATCAATTTCTTACACTCCAAACATTTTCAAAAGGCCTGCGTTTCACATCAACACACGGTATTAGTCTCAACTGGCTATAGCAACTCGTGCCTACGCACACATCAACTTTCTTGATAGTGCTGAAGTACTTCAAAATTTTTCGGGGTGTTACATTCTCCCCCACTTAGGATTATTCGCCCTTGAATGAGAAGTAGAGTCCGCCCTCAAACACATAACATAACTTATCTCTTTTTTCGTACCTCTCAATCCCCCAAATTTTACTAACTCCCAAATTTTTAATTTTTTTTCAGAACTTTCGGCAGAGTCTCCCCTGTAAATGGGGCCTATCCACCTGCCAGAGTAACACCAAAACAACACTTAACAACACATCCACAATCGAACAAAGCACCACAATGTATATATCGATAATACTAATCTCAGCATTACAAGCACTGCATTATCATAATGATATCAGGATATGAAGCACATCATATGTATGCCCATCACCACATCTTTGGTCTTAATAGTTGTTCATAATCGATTACAACATCGCCAATTAATCTCATATTTACCAAAACCTCGTTTTGAATTTTCACAACACTGATAGCAAAATGTGAGGCATGAAGACCTCATAATTATTTACCCGACTTAACGAGTCACATTTAACGCCGCCTGAGCACTCACCTCGTGGGCTAAAACTCAATATTTTCCTCACAATTATGGATAAATATGCACAGAAACACATAAAGGAATTATCAAATACACCTAACAGGCATGACTCCTCATTAATACTATAGTACAAATTTTAATTTCACAAAAGGAAAATTTAAACTCATAAAATTTTTCACCACAAGGACCTCGTCCTTACATAACTTTCACCGTGTATCGTAGCCCAGTTTAAATATTTTATCTCATATAAAAATACAAGGATCTCGTCCTCAATTCCGAATCACAAGTATTTTGCACATTGTGCCGACTGAAATTTTCAATTTTCTTTCTTTCTTCTTTTCAATAAATTTCGTAAACAAATTCACAATACATAATGAACCCTCATACTAATAGGGCATATAATTCATGAAATTGAGATTAATTATTCCGAAATCACATCAAAACCCACTGTAGTAAGTAATATAAAGTCACTTTTGGACTTATAGCCCCCAGTAGTGTACAAAATAAAAATGATAGATATGGGCTAACATCTTAAAATCTCCCAACAGGGATAAAAATAGGAGTGGAGTACAAATTCACTAATCCACCATATATAAAGATCATAAAAGGAGTTCTCACCTCGATAATTGGAATCGAATCAAAATAAGAATGGTGCTCCTTTTATTATAAATTAAACCATACCTGTAACCACACCATATGGTGTATCAGCCTCAGCGAATTCATAGCAATTATATCAACGGGTCGGGCCTCCACCTCTTAGGTGCCCTCTACCCGCCTGTCCTCCACCCCTAACTGGCTATGCACGTTGAGTATTAACTGGAATAAAGCTTGTAGCCTGAGTGTTCTGATGAAATCCACCCCTCCCAAGTCTGGGACAATTTTTCTTGATGTGTCTAGTATCACCACTCTCATAACAACCCCTCTGCGGGCACGACTGCTCATACCGAATCTCTGCCGGATAACTGGAATAACCACTGTAAGAACTCTATGTCGGTGGTGCACTAAAAGTATTAACTGAAGTACTACAAGTATTCTGAATTGCGGACTGGGCTGACTGACTGCTCGAGCCTCCGCCATGAAGAGACATAGCTGCAGAGTAGAATCCACTAAATCCTCCAGAGTTCCGAGACCTTTT
Organism: Nicotiana otophora; assembly: GCA_000715115.1. NCBI lineage: Eukaryota > Viridiplantae > Streptophyta > Magnoliopsida > Solanales > Solanaceae > Nicotiana > Nicotiana otophora. Next base: position 25,066 of record AWOL01S0010912.1, on the reverse strand, counting down.
GGCCTCCTTAGCCTCCTTCTCCTCACTTCGAACACGTTCTAGCATCCTAGCAATCTCTACTACTTGCTGAAATGGAATGTCAGCCTGCAACTTTCGAGCCATACATATTTTAAAATCATAATCGAGCCCTTCAATGAATCTGCAGACTCGCTCTCTAATTGTACAAACCAAGATACGTGCATGACGGGCTAATTCACTGAACCTGATGGCATATTCTGACACCGTCATGGTGCCCTGACGCAACCATTCAAACTCTGTACGCCACACATCCCGGAGAGTCTAGGGAACAAACTCTTTCAAAACATCTCTGAAAATTGAGTCCAAGTTGGTGGTGTTGCATCGACTAGTCTATCCTCATCATAAACTTGCCACCCTTCGTGGCACGACATCATAAACTTTCATCCTCACCTGATAATATAAATGAAATGGCACGGCATCACCCTTCGTGCTTTACACTCTCAATGGCACGGCATCACCCTTCATGCTTTACACTCTCAAATGGTACGGCATCACCCTTCGTGCTTTACACTCTCCCTCACATGATAATATAATTCAAAAGGCACGGCATCACCCTTCGTGCTTTACACTCTTCCTTACCAAGCACATGTATATCATTAACAAGCAAGGTAGGGAGCATAAATAACATCAAGGAGAGTGTTTAAACCACAACACAATACAACAATTCATATCAAAACTTGCCACTGACCACAACCAAATTCTAACTATGTAGCAGAATTAATACTCAACAAATAGCCCAAGACTGCACACAACTTATATAAAATCTCAAAACAATCAACAGAGGTGAAAATACTCGGTATAGGGCAACGCCTTTATTAATCCAAATTTTTGATAATTATATTAACTCCTCAATTTAAACTTATTTACTAAATAATTGCAGATAAGGATTGCATCATGAATTTAATTCCAATAAAAACATCAAATCAACAAACATACGAAATTCACATAAAATCCAAGTGACAATAACACCAAATTATTATATAAAATACAAACTTGACAAATAAGGAATGAGGCGTGATAATTCAAGGATTTACTAAATGCCAACAATTATCCAATTTAATACATAAAAATGCCTAAAACTTTAAACCAATAAAATTTACACATATAAGCCCGAGTACGTACTCGTTACCTCGCATACACGGATTCCAATCACACAATTTTCATATAAGACTCAATGCCTAAGAGGTAATTTCTCCACTCAAGATTAGGCAAGATACTTACATTTTTGAAGTTATGCCGATATTTCAAAATCGCCTTCTTTCTTGAATTGACCTCCGGACAGCTCAAATCTATCCAAATTAATTGTACAACTTCATTAAAATTTATCGGAAATAATTCTGGATAATAAAACGTCGACTTAAAATTTTATTCTAAAAAGTCAATCAAAGTCAATGTGGAGCCCCCCCTCTCGGATCCCAACATAATTTTTACGAAATCCAAACACCCATTCCGATACGAGTTCAACTATACTAATTTTATCCAATTCTGATAACAACTCGACCTCCAAATCTTAAATTTTTATTTTTGGAAGATTTTGCCAAAATCTTAATTTCTTCCATAAAAAAATCGAATTAAACGATGAATATAATCGTAGATTCATGAAATATAAATACTTTAGGATATAGAACACTTATCCCAACCAAGTTTGTAAAATATTCCTCCAGAATCGCCCAAATTCGAACTCAAAAAATCCAAAACGAAAATGGCGAAATGACTATTTTTTGTCCTTATGATTATGTCCAGGCTCCACACCTGCGGACAATATTTTTGCTTCTGCGAAGCCACTTTTGTGAGACCCTTCTCGCTTCTGTGACAGACCACTGCCAACAACCCCATCGCACCTGCATATTCCTCTCCGCTTCTGCGCATTCGCAGGTGCGATGCAACCTGCGCATCTGCGAAAGCAGTTGCTCATGCGTCGTCCCTTTTCGCTTCTGCGCTTTAGCAGGTGCGGGAATTTATTCATACCTGCGACCACTACCATGTCCTTCTATCTTCGCTTCTGTGGTGTATACCTCGCTTCTGCGGCCCTGGTATCGCAAAAGCGATTCCACCAGTTGCTGCCATTTTCCAGCAGTTTCCTTCAAGTCCAAATTGCTTAACCTTCCGAAATCCACCTGAGGCCCTCGATACTTTAACCAAATATACCAACATGTCCCAAAATACAATACGAACTTAGTCGAGGCTTCAAACCACGTCAAGCAACGCTGAAATTACGAATCATGCATCTAATTGACTTCTGAGTTTTCAAATCTTCCAACTTTTATATTTTTCGTCGAAACGTAACAAATCAATCCGTAATGACTTCAAATTTTGCACACAAGTCCTAAATGACGTAACAGCGTTGTTCTAATTTCCGGAATCGAAATTCGACCTCGTTATAAAAAATTCAACCTTCAGTCGAACTTTTCAAAAAACATTTATTTTTCAACTTTCGCCAAAATGCGTCGAATTGTCCTACGGACTTCCAAATCTAAATCCGGACGTACGCTTAAGTCCGAAATCACCATACGAAGTTATTGACATCATCAAAATTCTATTCCGGGGTCGTTTGCTCAAAAATCAACTCTCCTGTCAACCCTTTCCATTTAAGCTTCAAAAATGAGAATTATTCTTTCAATTTATTTCCGATTCTTCCGAAAATTAAATTCAACCACGCCCGCGGGTCATAATACATATTACGAAACTGCTCTAGACCTTAAGTCACTGAACGTGGCATTAGTTCTTAAAACAACAAGTCGGGTCATTATATTATTAAATTTCAATGAGAGACAGTGTTGTATTCAATGGTTGTATAAAGGTCCTCCTATATACATGTCATGTTATATTCAGCATAATTTAATTGCATACATATACAAACAATATCATTCAAGCTATATTAAAAAGTCAAAACACCATATTTAATGTTAATCTAACTTGTATGTATTCTTGTTTTATTGTATTTCAGTGTATTTAAATGATAGACTGTGTTGTATTCATTATTTTGTATTCATTATATTTTACTGCATTTATTATATTTTCAGACTTAACTATGTTCAGTGATCATATTCTGTTTTTATTTCCTAACGTTTGTATTCTACTGTATTTATGTATTAGTATAATCTTTCACATAGTTTTATTTCAAGCTATATTAATCTAACATGTATGTATTTTTGTTTTACTGGATTTCAATGTATTTAAATGACAGACAGTATTGTATTAACTGCATATTTTTGTTTTACTATATTTCAGTGTATTTAAATAACAGACAGTATTGTATTCATTATGTTGTATTCATTGTATTTTACTGTATTTATTATATTTTCAGACTTAGCTATGTTCAGTGATTATATTCTGTTTTTTTTTCCAAACGTTTGTATTCTACTGTATTTATGTATTAGTATAATCTTCCACATAGTTGTATTATTTTTTCAGCATTTTGTTGGAATTGAATTACATATGTATTCAATTGTTTTTTGAATGTACATTCATGTATTTTATGAATACATGAGCTACTATACCACATACCTGTATATGAATCATTTTGTAAAGGTACCACGAAACATAAGAGCGTTCAATTTAGTAATCTAAACTTAAAAAATTCATCCACTAAGCAACCAATACACCAATAAATCAATATGTAATATAAAACATTGAACAAATCTATGACATAGTTATTATAGTAATTAAAATTAGAATATGAACTAATTCCTACGTGGAGCATTTCTACAACTACACTTATTATGTCCTCTCTCCCCACATATACTACACGAATGTTGATTTTTCTTCTGAAGCAATTCACTTAACGGCTTATCGCGCTTCTTCTGTGGCCTTTCAGGAGGTCTTTTTCATTTGGGTGGTAAGACAACTTCCTCTGATATATGTGATGGTATATTCCATTCACTTTGGTCAGGCAGTGGATACACCGGCACCTCGTATGTCATTACAACAGAGTTTGATTTGTAATAGCCCGAGCAATAATCTTTCGGCATTAGAAACTTGCTTTTCAAGACAGCCCGAGCATGTGAGCATGGTAATTCGTCAACTTGGAACCGCCCACAACTGCAAGTTTTCTCTAGGAGGCAAACGGTGTAATGTCTTCCTTCAACATTCACCATGTGCAGGTGTTCAGCCGATGGTACAACCTACATTAAACAGAGAAATATAAGTTGTGGACATTGGTACAAGTCGTGTATCTGTTAATGACTAAACGTATTAAATACACTATACGTGTATACAAGAAAAAAAATATTTAAAATACACCGAATACAAACGCTATTTATCTGACAGAATATTAAAGTGATACATATATTTGTGCAATAGAGTAAAATACACTAAAATACTGTCAATACAAAAATAAAACTATTGAATATAACCAATGAAATACAGTTGTAGCAACATGTATTATCAACATATAATATGCATTAAAAACAACTGTTTGATACAACAGAATACATGCACTAGTGTTACTATAAAAAAGGCAGGAAGTAGGTAAATAAATTAATACATTTATATGTGAAATACAGAGAAGTTTATCTATACAAAATGAAACCATTGAATTAAACCAATGAAATACAGCTGTAGCAACATGTATTATCCACATATAATATGCAGTTAATACAACCATTTGAATACAACAGAATATTAGGCGTGCAATTTTCTTCCACTTTGTATTCAATTTTAATTGACTTTGAGCTCAAATCTATGTCAAGTTGCTTCTAAATTGAAGCAACCAAATCATTGTACGACGCATACTCTTTTATCAGTATCTCATCAATCAAATAATCGACATAGCAATTTTTAATATTTTTGCCAGAATGACGAATTAGTACGGTTAAACTTGCCATCTATTTCTATGGTTACGTGTATCACTTCCAAGAAGAATCTTGAACAGTATCAGTGGAAAAAAATTATCGAACGATACCAGGAAAAAAAAGGAGTGAAACTCTGAAGGTGGCTCTGTTTTTTTGTGTTTGACGTTTGCAGAATCTTCTCATAAATTGGATTGCTAATGTTGCATGTTTTAATGGTGTTTGTTGAGTTATATTAGGAGTGTATCACGTTAATTGATTCACTTTCCGTTTTTAAACAGTTGGAGGGACCTATTTTTACGTTGATTTCCGTTACTGTATACGTAAATACATAGCGAGAATATACCTGAATACATAAACGTACAACTGTGTTTTCCTATTTTTAGCCGAGTTTTCCTACTGTATTCATGAATACAATAGATTGAATACATTACCATAACAACCAAAAATATAGCTATAGGAAGTAATTAAGTATATGATAGCTATAGGAAGTTAATAGCCACTAAACAATAGTGATTTCTGAAAATTTCTCAAAAAAGCTACTGTATTTAAGTATTGATAAACACATTTATCCACTACTTATATTAGTCAAAAATAACATCTAACGAAATAATTGAAGGGCATTTAAATTGACTCAAACGCCATCATTATAAGTAAGAAAATATTTAACAATATAATTAAGGTAGGGTTATCGCCTGTTCGGCCAAACTTCTAAAATCAACTTATTTTTAAAAATAATTTTCTTAAAAGTACTTTTCAAGCAGTATGTGTTTGATTAATTAATTTGAACAACACTTTGAGCAGCAATTAGTGTTTGACCAAGCTTTTAAAAGGTATTTCTAAGTATATTTTTCTCAAAAGTATTTTTGAAAAGAAGTTACTTGTTTCTGTTTCTCAAAAGCTATTTCTAGTCAAAAATATATTTTTTTTTTCTTTTAAAAACTTGACTAAACACCTTAACTTTGAAAAGGAGTACTTCGGCTTAAAAAAAATCACTTTTCCCAACAAGCTATTGAATTGACTCGGATACCACTGTTAAGAGTAGTTCATTTCGTTCACAGTTAGCAAAACACAAAATTTCACATATTACCCACTTGCACCAAACTCGAGCCATTGTAGGGCCAGTGATGTTTCCCTCGTCCTCACCCTCACCCTCTCCAAGTGGCCGCGGCCATTCCCCACTTGGATTGGATCCACCCGGTCCAGGAGTCTTTTTTACAATTCAGTAGCACTAGTAGTGCGATCGGATGCGACAATAATCTATCACATATCTTTCCCTCATATCCACTGTTCATGATATCAACCACTATACAAATAATTTAAAACAATAAAAGACTCAGACTACAAGTAGTAACAATTTAACACTCCATTCTCCTTTTCTGTCGCCGCCACACACGCTCTCCTCACTCCTCAATCATCATTCATCATTTCTCTCCCAATAAACAATTGGCTAAGTCTTTAACATCACCAATACGCATAATTCATCTCATCCTACCATTTGCTATCCAAACACCACCAAGGCCCCAAGCAAAGAACAATTTGAATTGCGAAAGACAAAATATTAACACAAATCACCTTTACATATTACAACATCAAAACTGTTTGAGCTCAAGAATTTCTTAAAAAGAAGTAAAAAATAAAATAAAGAGGTGATACTTTTGAGAATATAACAATCCTAGGCTACCAGCTAGGAATAAAGACAATCTTGAGCGGCGCTTGTATTCTTACCAATGCACCCCCTCTTCCCCCCAAAAAAACAAAAATTACACTAGCATAGTTACTACTATTATTATCAGTAATAATATTGTAACTAAATATTACCAGTAATCCAGTTCTGGGTCTTCGGGCTCGGGCTTCTTGTTTAAATCGGGCTTCTCCTGAAACCAACATGGCTTCAATTCAGACGGGTTTGCAGTCTCACACTGCACTTTTTCTTCATGATGGTCGTGGTTGTGGTCGTGGCCGTGATGAGTTGCAAGTGAATTCTGTATCGCGTCAACTTGGGCACCAACTTCTATGGCCTTTTTACGAATTGAAGCAGCAGATAAATCATTAAGCCCACCATCACCACCCAACAACTCAGGAAAATTCAATCGGGCCGAAGGCCCGCGTAAATAATACACCGCCGTATCATAAGCCCGTGCCGCCGCCACCGGCGTTGAATACGAGCCCAACCAAATTCTCGAACGCTTATTGGGTTCTCTAATTTCTGCAACCCACTTTCCCCACTTCCTCATCCTTATTCCTTTGTAAGGCCTTTCGTTTTTTCTCTTAGCACCACAACACCCCCCTGAACTTGCAACTCCTCCACTTTGACCCCCACCACCCACCTCCATCTTCCTCTTACCCTCTATATCTTCCTTTTCTTTCTCTCTGATTCTATAATTATGGGAAAATACAGGGGCTTAATTACAAATTTTTTGTTTCCCTGTAATCTAGAGCTTGACTAGGAGGAATAACAGAGAGAGAAAGAATACCCATGAAAAAGGCAAAAGCTGGAAGTGAAGAAAGGTTATGGGGTGCGGTTGTGGATACTCTACGTTGATTTTCTAAAAAGGAATTCTTTTTTCATTCTCCTAAAATAAATAAAAATGAAAAGGCAAATATCTTAAAAGCACCGACACAATCAATCTTCTTCTTCTTCTCTCTCCACAATAATAATAAATACAAGTAGTAACTTGCTGGATGAGTATAAAACAAGTTTTTTATTGGCCCCTTTCTTTATTCAAAAGCTTAGCTGCTCATACCTCATAAAAAATGGTGGTTGTTGGCCATCCGCCATGTTAATAGCTCCTCAAAATTCTCAGACCCTCCATCTGTAGCTATAAATTTAGATGTAAATACCACTTTTTTTAATCAAAATTGTAACTTTGTTTGTTTTTGCTTCTGTTTTTGTGATGGGGGTGTTGGTTGGGAGTGGGGGTGGGGGTGGCGTAGTATGTGAGCTGAGGGAAATTTAGGGAGAACTCAATAATGGAAAATCAGTTGTCATTTGGCTCAGTGGTGACGACAGAGAAATGGATTTTATTTTCTAACCATATAAAATAGGAAGAAGGAAC